>VNJM01002013.1:0-174752 GCA_008042475.1 Drosophila kanapiae | reverse complement strand
CCACCCTCCATCCGGCTCCATTCTACATTTCCCATGACAACACAACTCAAATAGCAAAACTTTTGTAACATTTTATTTATTTGCAAATAAGTAAAAGAAAAAAATACTGAGGCAGAGCCAGAGAGCGAAAAGTTTAATTTAGGTAACCCTTTTTTTGGTCGGCAGGCAAAGCTCTTGAGATTTCCACTGGGGAAAACTGTCAACCAATTTTAATTGACACGCAATCCCCCCAAAAAAACAACTGCTGCTTAAATAAGACAATATCAAATACGCATTACTTTCTGCACCCAATTTTAATTGGGCCTCGGAATTAACCCAAGAACAGCAATTCGAACTCGAATTCCTCGACTTTGGTTAGGGAAATGTGTGCTGCCCACTCTGGCGTTAAATTAAGGCACAAGGGCGAGCTGTCTTGTGTTTCTCATTTTCCTTTGGCATTTATTTTTTATTTCCGTCTCAATTGCCACACTAAATACTTTGCACTAAAGTGAAGCGAAGCGAATGGGGTGGGGATAACCAGTTCTTGCAGGCTCAGACATATGTTAATTTCCTTCCCTCCACTCCGAACACATCCAGGATGATATGGCAGAGAGGAATGAGGTGTCTCCCTATACAATTAGCCAGATATGCTTATTCGCTGGCATTAGCCACGCTTGAGTGGCAAAAACCGTGGCTAAACCAACATTTGATGGGCATTTGCAAAGTTAACAGCAGCTGCCTTGCACGAGGGTTGGGTTGGCATTAAATCAGTTGTTAGTTGATCCGTGAGGGCTGGTTACCGGATAGGAGGGTTAAGAGGTAATCAAATTATCTCTGACAGCCTTGATATTGTCCGTCATACATAGTTCTCAACTCTCAATATCTTTAGCATAATACTTTTGTAAACTTCTTATTTAAATAACACGCAAGGTCTAAACTAGCTTCGCTTGAACAAAGTTTGATCGATGAGAATGGTCCAGACGGAACGACATAAATGCAGTTATCGTTCGGTCTTGCCTTAAAAACGAAGAGACCACATTTTAAAACCAATTTAGTGGAGGAAGAATCAATTCAAGAACAAACAATTTTCCATTTTATATATTTTGAGGCTTGGTAAAATAATAATAACACTGATATTATATTTGGAACACTCATTTATAGGTTGCAAAAATGCTCTTATATTTATGCGGAAAGTATTTAGCTGCGCATAAAAAAATAAAAATGTATTATATGTGCTTAGTGTTCGTGGATATTAGAATAGGGACCTATTTGTATAGGTTCGCTTGGAATCAGAAGTTCTGCAACTGGCCGGGGTAGATTTTATTTAGAACACCTCTTAATGTCTGCGACTGCGAATGCGATTGAGACTGAGAGTGAGACTGAGACTGAGAGTGAGACTGAGAGTGAGACTGAGAGTGAGACTGTGTCTGTGTATGTGGCTGTGTTTGTTGCAGATCTAAGAGTGCCTCTAAGCCAAAGCCTGGCGATACAACACGTTGTACCTGCTCCTGTTTCTGATCCTGTGTTAAGGCGCTACCAGCAAAGTTTATTTGCTGTTGTCCTAATTTCTGATCCGTTGATGCTCCACCCGCCATGTTACTTTGACGTTGTCTCTCACCCGGATAGACACTTTCTGTCTGCGGCTGGGGCTGACCCTGCCTATTTCCCTGAGGAGCTGTCTGAATCAATCCGCGTTCCTGATTCTGTCCCTGATTCTTATTCTGTACCTGGTTCTGGATCTTATTCTGTCCCTGTCCCTGGTTCTGGTTCTTATACTCTCCCTGTCCCTGTCCCTGGTTCTGATTCTGTACCTGATTCTTATTCTGTCCCTGACTCTGGTTCTTATTCTGTCCCTGTCCCTGGTTCTGGTTCTTATACTCTCCCTGTCCCTGTCCTTGGTTCTGATTCTGTACCTGATTCTTATTCTGTACCTGGTTCTGGTTCTTATTCTGTCCCTGTCCCTGGTTCTGGTTCTTATACTCTCCCTGTCCCTGTCCCTGGTTCTGATTCTGTCCCTGATTCTTATTCTGTCCCTGGCTCTGGTTCTGGTTCTTATTCTCTCCCTGTCCCTGTCCCTGGCTCTGATTTTTATTCTGTCCCTGATTCTTATTCTGTCCCTGGTTCTGGTTCTTATTCTGTCCCTGTCCCTTTCCCTGGTTCTGATTCTGATTCTGTTGATGTCCCTTGCCCTGAATCTGATTCTGTGACTGATTTCCTCCCTGCACCTGTGACTGTACCTGCGACTTTTCCTGTGTTTGCGTTGTTACCACTCCTTGTGGCTGTAGGCTTTCGGGGATAAGAATAATCTTTTCTCGACGCTCCGCTTGCCGCGCTAGTTCTTGTTCCAGCTTTAGCTTCTCTTCTTGTAAAAGACCCTCCTTCAACTTCAAGTTTACTTGGGCCATCTCCAACTCTTGCTTCTTACGCTGCAACGCTAGCCTGCGTTCATCCTGATCCTTACGCAACCTCTCCAGCCTCAACAGATTGTCCAGATCATTCAGACGTAAGTTCAGCTGATCCCTCAGCGAGAGGCGCTCTTTAGGTTGCTGCCCTGCCCCAAACGAATTCACCTGCAACTGGGCCTCCAATAGATCCAACTGGCGCTGATATTGCATCTGTAGCTGCTGTTGCAACTTATGTTGCTGCTGCAACTGTATCTGGAGCTGCTGTATCTGTAGCTGCATGCGTTCTTGCCTATTTAATGCTTGCAGGGTGTGCTCTCCATTCGCTGGCAGTATAATCAAAGGCTTGTTAGCCGAAGCCTTACGAACAGGTAAAGGTATAATTTCAGGAGGGAACTCGGGAGGTTGACTGGCTGAACCCTTGGGTAGGACAAGGAGCTTAACAGTTGGTCTATCTTGAAGATTGGAAGATTGAAGCACACGTAACTTGTCTTGTAGCTCTTGTAGCTGCTGTAGCTTTTGTTGCTGTTGCAGTAGTGACCCTCCTTCTAGCAGTTGCTGCTGTTGCTGCAGCTCCACCAGTTTTTTTTGCAGTCTCTGTAGAATATGTGGCCGCTGTTGCTGCTGTTTCTCTGTGACCTCAGCTTCAGGTAGTAGAATTATATTTTGAGGAGGCGGTGGCCCATACCAGAAGTTTCTGAGCCTGGAGCCGATCCTTTCTAACTTGGACTTAAGACATGTGACACAGGGTTCTGCCTCGCTAGGCACTACTGCAGATCCGCAGATGAGAAAGAGCAAAATGATCTGATGATACGAGGGGATCCACATCATGCAGCCGGGGGTTACCTTACAAAGGTATAAAAACCGAAACGGAAACGTTGCCTTATATAGGTTTCCAGGCGTAACACCGATAAATGTGGAACTCCATGCTCCGATTGGATCTCGGAAGCGGAAATAATTCCTTTAGCATTCGGTTATTACATCATCAGTCTAGTTAATGATCAAAGGTTATATCTAATCAGAAAAGCCTTGCGGTTATATTGTAAAGCTAAGGCCAAAACATTTTAATAATACTTTTTACTGCATATATATATCCCGATTATCAGTTAAGGCTCAAAAGGAACTATAGAAAATTCATTTCTATACCCATTTCAATGATCTCCACGCCAGAGGTCGTATTTTCGAATGTTCTGCCGGTTCCGTTCCAAGGACTAAAAGAATCTCAAAAGAGGATGCAGAGCTGTTGATTCCGCTCAATAGTATTTGGAGAAAAAATGCGGGAATAACTTTCGGACTGCAGCTCTGAAAAAGGAACTCTCTCGTTCGCTTCTCAGTGGAAACTCTGGCACCAAGGTGCGGAAATGGAACATCTTTACAAAAAGACCTGGTATCCATGAAAAACTGCAATCAAATTGAAAGCATTCAGCGATGCAACAACTTAACAACACCTTACCGCATAAATGGAGTAAAAAACAACATATATTTATATATATACGTGTATTGATTAAAAAGAAGAGCTCAAAGAAAAATACGAACCGTGGAATATACATGATGAACTCGCCAGTGAAAAATGCAACGAAGTCTCTTCAAAACGGCTGCTGCTGACTGAATATATTTTTTTTTAATTTTTGTTTGTAATGTGAGAGAAAAGCAAAGTTTTCAGCTTGATTGTTTTTTTTTTTGTCGGTTGGAAAAACTATTTGGCGATGACAAAAGTCGCTTCTTGTTTGTCTGCTGCTGTTGAGACCCAAAGGCGTTAGTCTATTGTGATTATGCGATGGCAGGCGACCCAAGGGGCAATCTTCACTCAACTCAAGCCACACGGAAGCAGCAATAGCAGCTAGCAACTAGCAGTAGTTCATTACAAAAGTCTGGCCGGGAAAAACAGGCGTTTCCCAATTGAGACCGTCGCAGAGAGAAAGAAAAGAAAAACTGCAAATAGCAAAAGTCTCAGTACTTGTTTTTGCCTTCATCTCTTATCTTATCTGGCAGATACAATTTTCCAAATTGCCGGAGTTACTCTCTCACGACTTTTGTAGAAAAGAAAAGGAAAACAGTGTGAAAAACAGACGAAGCTCGACGGCAGGTGGCAATTGAAATTATGCAACAGTTTCCACAGTTTTCAGCAAAGTTTAAGTGGGGGAAAACTCTCTTGGTTTCCCCGCAAAACATTATGCAATTTTCGCACTTATTTCGGATTTTCCTCTGCCTCTGTCTCTCTCTGCACTATCTTGGCTGTCTGCGAACCTTGACATAGTTTCGCTTAATTGAGGAGAAGAGCCCATATAATGGTTACCGAACTCCACAGCTGGTAATCAGCCCCTATCTGATGGAAAGGGTCAGGATAATGAAAGGGAGTTGCAGTCAGATCTAGATAATTTTGGTGCCGAGACTTTTAATTAAGAGACTGACACTTTTTGACATTTATTAACCTACAATTGTCGGCGGTGACAGCAGTTCCTTTGGGTTTTCTCTGCATTTGACTTCTATAGTCATTTTCTAGGTAGTCAGAGAGGAATGTAGGTTTATGCTTATGACTTGCACAATCAATGCGGGTTGTGCGGTCGGTTTTACTTGGGAAATGTGGTTAGTTTAACCTTTTTGGGGGAGGGTGAGTTTCAAGGCAATGGAATAATAAAGGCTGGGACTCTGTGAAAGGGGATGACGGCAGACTGATGTCTCCCGATGGGCATCTCGAATGAGTGAATGTCGTAATGAGATTATTGAACAGAACCTTTGGCAAGGTTGATATAATTATGATAAGCAATCTTGGGTAGTAGTTATAATCAAATGCCATTGAAATTAAAAAGGCCTCTATCAAATTTAATTTAATTTAATCTAAAAAATTATATCGAATTCTATCAGTACCAAAGTTAATTTAATGTTAATGCTTAATATAATGCTTTTTCTTTTCATTCAAAATCAGTTAAGTACTTTATATATTGATAAGACAGAATTTTATTTCGGAATGCAGCTGACTAAGATGCCGAAGATTACCTTATCTCACGTGATATATTATTTTATGCACTCTTTAAACCTAAAGTCGCACATAATCAATCAATACTATTTGTAGAATATAGCAGATCATTACATTAAATTCCAACAACCTCAGACAGATATATAGTATAGATATATAGATGGCTCTGCAATATAGTCGTGTTGACAGTTTATCTCTGGTTCCTGCGGACGCTATTCTCTAATCGCTGCTCTCCAGCTGCGGTGGCAAGCACAATTTTTGCCTGACGCCTCTTCCACTTGATAGCGACATATAACACGTTGCGGCAATGCAATCCCTCTGATTTTCCTTTCCATTTTCCTACCCGCTTTTTCCTCGTAATTTTTACCCACTTTCCCTCCCTTCTGCTGCTGAGTTTTGCCAACCATTTGCAGCCTCAACTGCTGCTGCTGTTGCCAGTGTCATCTGTCAATATTGATTTAAAATCAATTCATCTCCCGTTGCGCCAATGTCTGATTTTCTATGTTCGGTCCGAGCCTCACAGCTTGAGGTTTTCATTAGCCAGGGGTATTTTTCACCAAAATGTTCCCCCGTCTCTGGTAAAGATCCGAATTACAAACGGGAGGAATGCCTCCTTAATTTCGCGTATACTTCACATCGAGTAAATTCGAAAACACGGCCATTCATAGTGCGAGAAAACACAACCAATTTTATTTAATTTGAAGGCAAACGTAAATAATACATTTAAATTGCATAAATGTTTTTGGTTATGATATATACAATTTTACAAAAAACCTGCTTCTAGGAAGTCGGTTCTAAACAAATTTTTGTATTTCTTCGCTAGAGAATTTAAAATACTCTCGCAATACATGGGCAATGGCCTTTAATTAATCAAATTTAGAGCCATGCAAACGCACCTAAAAATACAAAGGGAAAGAGAGAAAATGTGGACAAAGTTATGCATGGGACGTAGGGCGATGGCCAATCCCTCATTCTCGATGTTCATGACACTTGTCCGTCAGTTTGGGCAAACAAAACGCGCGCAGGAGGGAGAGACGTCATTCGAGACGTGTTCGCTCCGCCCCAAAACGACAGCAGCGATGACGATTACATGGAGGGCAAACTACTGCTGAAGCAAACTACATACTACTGGAACTACGAAAAAAAAAAAAGGAAAGAAAAAACAGCCATCAGAGTTCAATGCTCCTTGGCAAATATGCAAATATTCTGAAAAACGCGAACGCAACTATTTTTATATATATTTTTTTGAGGGTGCGAGTGACGCACACGCACAGCGCTGGAAACTTAAAAAGCGGCTTAAAGTGTTGGTCTTGTTATTTAAGAATTACTGGATAAAAATTATGTAAACTTGGGGGCTTACACACACACGCTCGTATTCAAGAACCAAGGACGAAAAATGCACTTTTGAACGAATGGCATGGAGGACTCCTTCTCATTTCAATTGCATTAAACAGCGCTTAACATTTTTACTGCCAGCCCGGCCGCCGCCACTCATATCAATAAATTTTCGCACACAACAAAAGGCGGCGGCAGTGGCGGAAAAAAGCCCTGAATGACATGAGGACTACGAAGGCCTTGGCCCAGCATGGAAAATATATTTTATTAAACGCATTCGCCATCATTGGGCACCGAAAAATAAATGCAAAACGAGGAAATGCTTGTGAAAATTAAAACGAGGGCGAATATGCAATAATTCCTTTTCTTTGTCCAACTTACGATCTTCCGATGTGGAAGGGCTTTTCGTAATTGGTTTTTGATTTAACAAATTTACAATGCAATTAAGAAAAAATTGTATTTGTTAGTTGCACTTTTAAATAAAATTTGGCAAGGCATAAAGCCCAAATTACTTCCGTTAAATTAAGCCAATAGATTCGATCACCCTCAGTTTGCACAATTTATTGAAATATATTCCCAATAACAAATACAATTTGAGCCAATTTCAAAACTGATTGGCCCTATTTTGTCTGCCGTTGATTGAAATTGGGATATAAGGTTAAAGACTCTTCATTTTCTGCTGTTCCTGGTGCCCCAGGGGAATCCCCAAAATTTACCCATGAATTATTTAAAAGGCAATCCAATCCTTTGGGTTGCATTGTGCGTAACAATATTTTGACAAATTTCACCACAAAGCTTTCCGACGACAATAACAGAAAATGACAATTATAAAGCAAATTGTGGGCAAAAGTAAATGAAATTAGTTTACTGGTTTATGGCCCTAATTCAAATGCAAAATGCCTACACAATACAAACACACACAACACATAACATTTGCATACTCCCATACTACCGCCCTTTTTGACTTATAGAGGCAACAAAAACAAAAATGTAATCAACAACGTTCGTTCCATGCGAATTTAAATTTGCGATTTAATTAAATCAAATCATAAATTGCCAAAAAGATACAAATGTGGTTTGGGGCCATCATCATCATGACCTCAAGGAAGGAAAATGCGGCGGCAAGTGGGCGCGCATGCACGTGTTGTTCTTACAAATGACTTTCCATTAACCGAAAGACAATTGAAAATTAAAGTTTAATGGCCTGGCCATAATTATTTCGGTGCGTGCTTTTTGTTGACAATTTGATTAGCTGCTGAAGATAGCTCGATAGGTAGAAAAGTCAGTGTTAATAGGAGATTTTTGTGGGCTATGAAGTAGTAAAGTGTAATTTTACATTGTCATGTCCACAAATAAACGTAGTTAAATACCAATCACTGCCAGAAGCTTTATGTTTTCATGTCCATGTTATAAATACACATGAATTGCTCCGCTTTGTAGCCTTAACTAATTTCTCTGACAAGTTCTACAATAAATAAATATATGAAAACCAAGCTCTGCTCAGGTGTGTGCGTTCAGCCATTTTTCGGAAGACAATTTAGCTTAAGTTGTTGCCACCTTAATTCACTTAGACGAAAAGGAAACTTGGAAAAATAGATTTCCCCCTTAGAAGATGCCAAGACAGCTAGCAACAAAATGTAAACTAATTTTGAGTTGAGGAACAAAAGGGTTAAGGGGTTAAGGTGCAACATGCACACACACATGTGTGTGCAGCCAATTTCTGGGTGACAGCCGAAAATTTTAAAGTTTTACTCTTCTAATTAAATTAAGCAAGAGGCCAACTAGAAAAGTTTGCCCAACACCTGTGGCAGCCCCCTTTTGTGACCTCTCCTTTCGTGGCCTCAAAAGTTCGCTGCAATTTTCACACGGCAAGAAAATGTAGCTGGGAAATGGATAAAGTTAATAAGAAGCGCTCCAGCTTAGGTATGATAAATATTTTTTAAATGCGAGTCTGACAAAAAAGATATTTTAAAATTCTATTCTTTTTTACGGTGTACCTCTCCTTAAGGACTTTCATCACCTGCTTTATTCTAGCTTCTGACAGCGCAGTTTACTTGCAGACATTTGAATAATTACTAAAGTTGACTTGGCCAAAGAAAAAAAGTGAGATTTATGTGTCGTCCTCGTCTCCTAGTGCTAGTGGAATTTGTAGTATTTTCTTATCCATTTTTATCTTTATCCCAAGTTGTTTTGCTTTTCCGTTCTTGTGCCTTGAGCCATGGATATACTTTGTATATATATAGTTATTTTGGCATCAGCATAGTCGTAGGCAAAAAGTGTGAATTTATGTGTGGCGGCAAAAAAAAAGAATGTATTTCAAGTGAATTAAATTTGGGAAGCCTGCGCCAAAAATGCCGGCAACATGGCTGCAACATTTCCTTTGGCAGCATTTTCTTTGCAACATTTCAACCCCTGCAACTATGTTGGGAAACATGTCTGCGGAAAATTGCAATGGCCAATGGGAGCCAAAGATATTGGCAACTAAGCCCCGTTGGTGTTTATTCGCCGCGAATGATGATGACGGCGATGACGATGAGGTTGATGATGATGATTTTGATGAGGTTACAGCGCGAAGGATTGTACACCCCGGGAAAGCCGCAGGAAACCCGATGGCCATCACAGGTTTCTCCGGGGCCCTCAACCGAAAAAGTAAACGCAATTTGGTAAGCGAAAATTTCATTAGAGCTGAAACGAAATTTAATAAACCCATCATAGCGACATCGTGCGGATGGCTAAGGTACGATAAAAAAAAAAATGGCTGGTACAGCACAGTAAACTTCAGCATGAGGTTAACATCCAAGCAACCCTTGGGTTAGAAACCCATACTGGAACCATGTTCAACAGTAGAAATTTAATTTTTCCTTTTGGTTTGGTTAGGGGGTGGTTCTAGTTCTTGCCTATCTCTAAAAAAAAAAAAAAAAAAAAGAGGGATAAAAATACATACATATATCTCTAAAAATGTTCATGGCTAAATGCTTGGCATATTTTTGTGTTCCATTTGCATTGAGGTCGTAGGTCACACACACAGCGGCCATTTTTGATTTATACGACGCGCCCCCCGACACAGCAAACACAAAATGGAAATTTATTGGTTGCACCGCACCATTTTCCGCCAAAAATGAAAAAGGTAAATCACGGACAAAAAAAAAAGCGCGGTAATTGTACTTTGTGGATTTTTAAAATCGCTTCCTTTTTCCATTTTGGCGGTGGGTTTGGCTTAAAATAGCATTTGATGTGGGTTAGAAATAACATAAGCTTATGGTGTAAGCTTTGTGGTAATGATTGGATATTTTCATATCGATGTTGGTGTGGTAAATAGGATTAGGATAAAGTTAGCTTTAGATGTACAAATTTTAAGGAGTATTGCTAAAATAATAACTGTAAAGTTAAAAAGTAAAGTCAGTTAAAAAATGTTAACAATTTTGTAATGGATTGGCCTAAATAAAGATGTAAGGATGCCAATTTAAGGCAGTTTATAAATATATATTGCAAAGAATTGCCTATATTCAGTAAGAAATTACAGAATTAAAAGTATACGAAACTTAGAAAATTTATTGAAGCACCTGACAACACTTGAAAATTAATTATAAATTTACAAAATACCTTGGCTAACTGAATTTTCGCCCAAAACTCGTTTAATGCGATTGACAAGCCGAGGAAATTCGGCAATCAATTGTTTTTGTTGCTCAACAATAGCACTGCGGGACGACTAAACTCCTTAGCTCCTTTTGGCCCATTTACCCCTTCGTACGTCCTGTCAACTACCATTCAACAGCTATTTAAAATCGCTTCAGTGGCCGCAATTCAACTATGCAAATAGAGCTAAACACAAGTTTTACCAGAGGAATGCTGAAAAATTCAACGGTGACTTCATTAATTTAGCAAAATAAATAAAAGGGGAAAATGCAATGCAACTCATATATATTTTTGTAAAAATATTTGCGGTCTTTGCTTGGTGCCGAGTCGGCTTTTGACTTCAATTGTAAATAAACGTAATTTGTAATGAAAATCAGCCCGAAAACGCAGACAGACAGAGGAGTGCAGTCAGTGTGGCACATTGTTGGCATTCCGAGCAGCTCCTCCCCCCTTTTGTTTCATATTTTTGGGGAGAATAAAACCGTTCGCTTCTCTTTTTTGCATATGAAATATTTCATGATGGCACTTTAAAGCTTTGTGCATATGTAGGTTCATATATAAGGTGTGTTTTCTCTATGGCGACGGAAGGGTAATAAAAATTCCGCAATGGCGTTAGCTTTGCAGTGCGCCAGTGAAAAACCCGTCAACCTTTTTGGCCCAAAAAATGTCGCACAAATAAAAATAAAATTAAAAAGCATAGCATAAATATATACCGATATATTTTGCACTATTTTACTTTAGTATTTATGCACTCTATGTATCTCTGGGTGTTTATATTTCTCGGTAACTCCATGGAAACTATATTACCGCACGCGATTCCCCTGAAAGCCATTAACCCAAAACAAAACGAAAAAAAAAATAAAATAAAAGGAGATACGGTATAGCTGTATATCTCTATATCTCCCTTAAGCCGCAGAAAGTTTTGTTTTTTGGGTAGAGAAGGATAGGCAGCCGTAAAAATGTTCTGCGTCCCGCAGTAATTAGTGTAATAAGCCGAGATGTATGACCCATGTGTGTGTTTGTTTTGTGTGTTTTTCTGCAGTTACTTAACCATATATTTAGCCAGGGTCTAGCCAGTGGAGTCAGTCTGCATTCACCAAATATTTCATTTAATTAAATCCCGATTTTAATTCAGTTTTTGTGTATCTAAATTCTCTTTTCTTTTATTTATTACAGGTAAATACATTTTCCATAATTTGAGATGAGTGCATGTAGTGGCCACAAGGTTTTTGTGAGTACATTTAAGTAAGTGGGTCCATTTAATTTATTTAAATGTAATTATCATAGCAAAAACTCTTCTAACTCACAGCAAAAATTTCATAATACATGTATTTAAACGATATTAAGCGAATTTCATTTAATTAACAAGAAATCAGTTATTGTTCTGAGACCTTTAACATTAATTCTATGCTCTTTCATATGAAAGAAAATGTATACACAATTTGCCACTTAAAATCCATATAAACTGGTGTGCAGAGTGCAAAACTGTGGAAGTCGGTTGGAAAGCTGAAAAGAGGCACTGGAGAGTCCCTCTTCAAAACAGTTTACAATAAACCAGAGCAAAGAGAGGAGGAAAATTGCCAACTTCGAGTGTCTTTCGCCTGGATTTTCCATGTGAAAGGCAAAATCAATGAAAAAGATAAACCTTTACTAAATATGAGTACGTAATAGGTACCATTTTTTTCTGTGGTTTTCCTAAGCGAAAGTGTAGACAGCGAGGCTTGAAAAGGCACTTCACATAGAAGGTGAAAAACTTTGTGTGAATAAAAATTGAATTGTAACATTTAATACAAAAAATGGATCCTAAAAAGAAAGCAGAAATGCTATAATAGGTTTGAAAAAAATAAGGAATTGGCAATAACGAATGCTAGCTTTAGGGTTTTAATGAAAAATTTACTTTCGGATGAAGATTTTCAGACATTAAAACCTTAAATAAGTCAAAATGTATTTTAATGTTCTGTTAAAATATAGAAATCAGATATATAAAATATAGAAATCAGATGTATAATGAATAATACATTTATTTCTCGTTTGTCATTTCATTATTTGTCAATTTCGATATTTTCTACTTCTACCAATCATTTTTCGCAATCCTTGGCCATTCAATCATTTTTATTTTGCCAGCTGTTTGCTGGCCTTGCCCTTTCCCCTTTTTCTGTCAAACAAGAGAATTGCACTCCTGACTGTAATTACCCAGGACACACAGGAACAGACACAAACACACAGAAGCAATCGCGGCACATAATAAATTCATAATTGACAGGGGCTCGACGGGAGTACCCTCCTGGCTGGCCTCCCTTTCCAATCGGATTGTACCCCCCTGCTCACGTTTTTGGACTGGGTCTTTGACAAATATCCTTGGCGAACGTCAGGCGAATTTCACGCATAAGCAGGCTGTTTCCACTGCCACTTCCTGCACCTCCTACCACGTCCTCCACTCGACGTCCTGTTTATCCACTCCATGTTCTACGCCTCTCCAGCAGCACTTCCGGCGAAGCGACCCTGACGCAGGGTTTTTTCCAAACCCTTTTCTGGGTAATTGCGAAAACTATTAAGCCAAATTATGGGTTTTACTTTACACAGAGAGAGCAGCGCCAGGGCAGCGGCAACCCCTTTTTCGTATCCAGCACTTCAGAATTAGAAGTACCGTGAAAATCAAGAGCACGCGAAATTATTATATAGATTTAACCCCGAAAATATAATATTTGCAGCTCTTGGCAAGGGCAGTGGCAGCGGGAGTAAATGATATAAACGTGCGTGTGTGCCGGTGGGTGTGCCGGAAAAAAGGTTAATATTTGTGTTTGCCACCGCCCCCGTTCACACGGCGGCGAATAATCCCCGGAGGTCTCCAGCCCCCTCCCCCACCCCAAACATTCCCATGGCGCTCTTTAAATGGCCCGTAAAAAAAGAAAACTAAAGTACGATAAATGGTGAAAAAAAAAATACGAAAATTTGTGGCGCCAATTGAGTAGCTATAACCGAAAAAACTCGAACGATTTACCCCGAAATACACTCCGAATGGCAGGGCAAAAAAATGAAAAGTCATTTTCACATATTTGTGGAGCTAACGAAACATTTTTCACTTCTGGGTAGTTTTGTTTTTACTCATACATAATTTAAGCGACCGTATTTAAGGGGAATTATTGGCTGCCAATATATATTCGATATTCGTTTATTTAACAAGGATCAAAGATGAGATTAATTGGTCCAGCGATTGTGACAAATCGGTAAATCTTATTAATTTGGAATTTAAATGCTATTATTATAGGAATCAAAATTATAAACTAAGAACAATTTATATTTATTTCTTATTTATTTAAAAAATATATGGGAATTGTACACATAAATTCTGATTTAAATACAACATTTATAAATAATTTTTTAGATTAATGTAAATGTTACTTCTTCGCGCTTCTATATATATTTTTAAATTATATATTTCAGCACCCTTTTCGTGCGTTTTTATAGACAAATGTTTGGTATCATTCCACTGCCGAAACCTGGTCCGAAAAAGATAAATTGCATTGCAATTCGTCCATAAATTAAAATTAAACTTTTTTGTTCATTCCCATTGTAACGCTAGCGAAATCTCTCACATGAACGCCTCCAAAGTATTTCCAAATTGAAATTCCTCAAATGCATCAAACGAACGCATATATTTTGTTCCGCCTAAAGGGTCTGAAATTTTAATAACTCAATTACGCACACATTTGAATTCATTAGCGAAAGGATATAAATCGGGAGGGATTGGATAGGGAGGATGTGCTGTTAAGGGTAGTCCGGAGGCAGCATACAATCAAATGTATATAAATCAAATTTAGCGCCGAAATGTGCAAAGGAGTGGCGCTGAGAAATACAGGGGTCCTTTTTATTATTTTTTTTCTATGCCAAAAGATCCGCAGGGGTGAATATATAAATTTGGGAAATTATTACCTCAGCATCCGAGAGAGAGAAGGGAAAAACTAATAACCATGTAAGGATTTAATAATAAATCAAGGACGCATAAGAGAGAGAGAGAGTGAGGGAATGGCAAACAGGAAGTGAAATAAGGGATTGGATTCATGGCACATTCTAAATCCGAATTTTGAATAGACAAATAAACGCACGACCTGAGCTACTGGCTCGCTCTCTTTGCATATAACAAAGGAGCCTTTAGACGGGAATTATATTCCTCACATTTATCATACGGATTGCACAATGCTCCCCGGAATGGCAGTTACATATGTTCTCCCATTCATGAGTCGCGCGAGGATCCCCCGGAAAATCTTTACGGACAATGATCGCGAATGGTTCTATTTTCAGGTAGCTAAATCCCTGTTCCGAGTCCCTCTTTATATAATCCTCTTTTTCTGATAGTTTCCAAGTGGTATTTGAGCTACCCTCGGCCCGGAAGATCCTCTCGTTAGTTGGGATTAGCAAACTCAGCTTGACTGCTATTATTGCTATTTTTGCCATGTTTTGTTCAAATGCTCAATGAATCGAAATTGGGTTGTTCGAGGCGCTAATTGACAGCTCAATTGACGGGGATGGTTTGGACTTATGAGGTCACTTAAGGGTCACTCGAGGGGATTATCCGCAGCCCATAAAGTGGCACTAAGAGGGTTGCCAAAAATTATATTATGTAATAGTTTTATATATTATACTGTGTATTTTTCAAATATATTTTCACCTCCCCATAAAATCAGTGCGGTGTGCTCGATAGTGTTCAACTATCGATACTTCGTTACTTGCCTAGTTCAAAAAGGTCTTGTTTCTAAATCGGAATAGGCTGAGTTTATATGAATTGATCAATAACTAAGGCCTATGATTTTCACCATGTTCATAGAAATTATAACTGCAAAGGTAGAGTTAAAAGGGAAATACGTCTCTCTCAACTCCATCTTAATTACTCAATTAAACCACTCAGGCATGCAGCACAAACAAAAGAAACCATTGAAATCGGCTATGCATAATCAGCATTAAATAACAAAGGGAACATGTATGTAAATTAAGTCGCATATTTGGGGTAACTAATCTCATTAACACTTCACTTAATTTCATCGAGTCCTCCATTTACAATGTCCCCCCTCTTGCAATCAAAGTCTTTAATCGAATTTTCAATATTTAGAAGACACGCAAATGTTCACATTTTTGGTTTAAATTTAATTTAAGTCATTGTGAAAAGAGGTAATTGAAACTGAGCAAAACTTTAGCTAAAAATGCAACTTCAACAAAAACTAGAGTGCTCTAGTCAACACCTGTTTGGTATTTTTTCTTTTTTGGCCCCATTTCGCCTCAGGTAACAGCTTGTTCCTTGCCCTTGCTGCGGCTGCTTAAATCCAACCCGTAAGTAGCCAAAAATCTCTGGATCTAATCCGGTAAAGAAGCCCCGAGGCGGCCCTCTTGACGTCTCAATTTCCAAATGACCAAGCTAATCACAAAAGGCTGACAGGGAAATGTTTTTCCTTCCTCTATTGTTCTCTCTCTCTCTTTGCTGCATCTGTTTTTTCCGCCTTTCTCCCCTTCCTTGTTGATGACATAATTCCGAAGCGCTCGAATTTCAGCCGCCTGACTTTACACACTCTGACATAATTAGGGTGAACTACCTACCACTACCCCCGGCTCCGGTCGCAATTTTGATCCTGCACTCAATCCCCAGCCACTATATCACCAGGACACACCCCTCGACACTTGTGTGCACAGCTGGCAATCTTCAGAAAAAAAAAATCAAACGTAATTGCTAAATGAAAACTTCAATAGTTGTTTTTCTTTGTGTGCTGTTAATATAAAATTATGCAAATTTCAGCATGTGATAGGGGGAAAAGTCGTTGAAAAAACAGGGAAAACTGAACCCTGAGTGAAGTGGCAATAATTTAACTGGGAAAAAATATTTTTAAGCTGAAAAGTTTCGGCTTTACCTACATGAAGAATATAATAAAAATATCTAAATTAAAAACAGAAAACAAGCTAAATTCAGCAAAGTTTGTAGAAGTTGGAATACTCTTGCAGGCTTTAATTAATAGGTCAAAAAATGTATACATCATCCATTGAGTTAAGGATGCAAAGTGGATGCCAATCATTTAGAGCATACTGATTTCGAATTTGCTAATGCATTAGCGGATGCTAGTTTGCTGTTTGCTGACAAAACTCTGTAGTTTCTGGAGACCTTCCGCCTACTTCTCGCCGGAAACGGCAAAGGCGGTAAGGACAAAAAATCCCGACCAGCTGAGATAGCTGATCGGCTCGAAGCTGCCCTCGTCTACGCAGAGGTCGGCCGCGAACTTGGCCAGGAAGGCGAGAAAGGCCATGCCGCCCAGGTACAAGTTGCTCTCGTTTATCGACAGGTACACCAGCGCGGTGATATTACCCAAAATGGTCAAAACCATCAGTGTCTGCAGGGTATCGCCCTCTTCAAAACTTTCATTTACGTCGCCCTTCCACAAACCAAGGATCACGCTCATGGTCAGTGGGACTATGAACAAGCCATGGCCCAGTGCGACACTGTTGGTCTGCGCGGCCAGAAACAGTTCCGCATTGACCAGTGGCAGCGGGACGATCTCCATAATGCCGGCCGTCCTCTCTTGAATCTTCTTGGCATTTTGATCGCCGGCCAAGCCGCTGACCAGCCCCACAAGTCCATGGGTAAACCCGATCAGGCAGGCGACGAAGGCGTACGGGTGCTCCGAGGACCCGATCTTGAAGAAACCAAATCCAGTTGCTCCACACAATACCGCGTTGAGGACGCAGCTCACGGCCGAGTTGTCTGACATTTTAATTTGATTCCTTATGTTGGTTTTCAGATGGGTATTTTATCTAAATATTTGTCGACTTTTTGGATGTCAGTGGGATTATCACTGAGAATTTCTGAACAGGTTGCTTGGTTTAAATGGTTTTGAATTCATTAAAACATTGCTTTAAATGTATTACACATTAAAATGGGTAGAAGGAAAGAATAATTACTCTATCCTATATATCTATATAGTTCCCCGAATAAAACTATCCACTTAATTCACAAAGATTTATCCGTCACCTCCACCGCAATCCAGTTGAGGTGTAGAAAATGGGAATTCCCCAGAAAGAACCCTGACATTTATTATGACGCAATTTCCCTTTTGAAGAAGAAACGTCCTGCCTTGCATAGAAATGCAAGTCGGTAAAATCGTGGTAAATCCACAAGGATTTGCTTGGCGATAGCTGAAAGCTTTCCCTATCCTCCTTGCCTTCATTTTCCTGAACGGATATCCCTTTCGGGGATTTTCCACTCCTGCGTGATTGTTGTCAAAGGTCATGAAATATGCAAACAATATAGTGCTAGCGCACATTGTTTGCTTCCTTATCCGATCCGATTAGCTAATCGAAGCCATAAACTGCATATAAAAATCAGAGTCTGAGCTCGACCACCTGCTTTTCATTTTTAATGACTTGGGCGGAGGAGAAGGTAATCCTGCTCAAAGTCCCAGTCCCTTGGCTTTTAGGAGATTAATAGTTGTTCCGCAGGCTTTTAGCCGAATCGAATTGCCGGGGAGCTAGCTGACTTTTCAATTGTCTGCTCCTCCGGTTAATGGAAGGAAGTTCGGTTAAATGCTAATCACCAAATTGCCATTTGATTGATAAACTCGCACACATTTTAAGGGAGAAGCCACAAATGCCGCCCAACCTCAAGTCCGAAGCCGAAACCATAATTAAATATTGCTTCCCAGCAGAGTTTGGGTGCAAAGTCCAAACTGGTTTCGGCAATAATTACTGAAACTTGGCACGAAGCCGGACCGCAATTGTGAGATTTGCAAGGATGAAGGAAGGAGCAGCAGGAGATCTAGATGCACTCAAAGAATAGCTTGAAAAGTCTGCATGTAATTTATATAATCGTCAATAACTAAAATAATTTATGAAATATGTCAACGGGTTTTCAAAACCATTTTAGCCTTTGTTGGTGGCATAATATTTGTCTTCTCTCAGGAAAGTATATTTTGAATTTAAAATCCCAGCCAAATTTACTGAAACTTTTGCCAAGTGCATCATTGACAGGAACGTGGACAGGGATAGCTCATCATCATTAACACCCGTCCAAGCAATTCCCGTCGTCAATGGCAATGGGCTGCGATTGAGAGACGCAAGGGAGGTAGAGCCGTCGAGACGTTAAGATCCCTGTCGTTTTCTGCTGGTTGGCGGTCGGAGAATTGTCGCTGTGCCAGCATAATAATAAGGCCACGACCAGGAGGAGGACCAGGGGAATCGATGACAACGTAAATCAATGCTCCTCCTAGCTGGGAATCGAGTCGAAACAATCATTAATTAATGTCAATCGAATCGAATTGAGGCGAACAGCTGAAATGAAATTTGGCGACAAACGTTTTCCGCTCGGAATCAGCGCAAATGAGCAGAGCTGCGGGTTCTCACAGGTAGCCGTCGTCGTAATCCCTGAAATATGTAATTCAGTTTCCCTCACAACTGCCAGGCAACTTTTCATTCTCATTTTCATAGCAAACGTGCTCGTTCGGAAATCTGCACACAAGTCCTGCTCAGTCCGGAAGCGGAAACGGACCGAACGGAAGACTTGACAACCATTTCTATTTTTTTTTTGGCACAGCCAGCGAACATCAACAAATGCCCAGCAATTAATTATTAGGAAAATGGTTGGCACAGATGAGATGAATATTAAATGGGGGAAGTTTTGGGCAGAGAACATTAGGCCCCAGGCAACTGCAGAAAATGTCAAGGCAGCTTGCGATGATTTTTAAAACATTCCACACCTAGACAGTATAACTTTTTGCAAATTCTTAATAATTAATTCATTTATTTTAGAAGACATCCAAATTTATAATTGTGAATCAAACGAATAGTCTTAGCACGATAATTTAATAAACTAAATGAATATCTTATGAATTATAGAACGATTCGAAAACTTATTGACAGACACATTTCATTTACTGGTAAAAATGATGCAATTTCTTGTGTTAACTTATTTCCAAGCAATTAACAAGGGAAAACATTAAATACCGATGATGGCTTTTGCAATACAAAAGAACGCTCAAACGCCCAGAGAAAAGTCCTGCTGTCAATATTAAAATGTATTTTTAATGCACTTTTGCACTTTGTGGTTGACCAACTGTGTGTGCTGCGCTTACCATTTTCCCTGCCCTTTTTGGATAACAGCAAGTTGACTTTGTTTTAATTAAAAAAAAAAAAAAGAACACAGCGAAGGAAACGAGAAAAAACTTTTTATAAGAGCAAACAACAAGCAGTCGGGCGACTCTACGCCGGCTGCTGACGAAATATTCGCAGCCATTTATCAGGCTGTTAGCGCTGAATGCCCCGCGTTCAATGCAAAGTGTTGTCAGCGAAGGCAGCGGAATGGCAATTTAATGCACTTTTATTGGCATCCAATGGGCTGCTAACGGCAGAGGAAGCACCCGGACTCATTAATTAAAAACACTTTACCTCGCTGGCGGTGTTAAACAAAAAGTTTTCATCCCATCAACTATTTGAACGAGCCTGTTGTATGCATTTCCCACATCTAACGTTATTTAAAGCGCAAATTGGTATCTATAAAAGGAAGTATGTCGAATCGAATATACCCTAAACAGACTCCCTAAAGAATGCATGTGCTGGCCAACAAATGTGTACCTCCGAGAACAATAGATATGCACAATTTTTGAAAGGAATTCAGCTTGGGCAAAACTATTTGTACTGATACTGAATATGGTCCCTTAAACTCCACAAATACCCTGTGAAACAGTAAACATACGCAGCAGGAAGTTGAGGGAAGGCCTTACCTCGGAGGCATGTCAAACAAAATCATAAAATTTATTAAAACTGCCCCCAAAGCGTTGGAGCTTTTAATTAGACAGAGAGGAGCTAGCTTACCTGGACGAATCCTGTGTATCCCTTCCGTTCTCCTCCCCGGTTGCATTAAAAAGTTATTCCATCATAATAAATCTTTTTGGCCTGCGCTAGGTTTGCATAATTAGCCAGGAACTCGGACAACTTAAACTCCTGTACACCTCTCTTCACCTCTGTAGACTCTACCTCCCCCGGGGGCCTGTCATAATTATGCAAAAAGTGTGAAACTGAAGCTGTAGGAGCAAAAAGTTAACTAAACAAATGCGCTGCCTCATTTCAGTGCTGCTGCTGCTGCTGCTGGGGATGTTGTTGTTCTTGCTGATATCCCAGGCTCAGCTTTCATAACATAATTCGTTATTTATGACTTCAATTATGTTTGCCCGTGGCCAGACACAACACAATATACAAACCGGGAAACCCAAAGGTTAAATGGGCGCAGCGAGCGCAAACTTAACCTCAACTCAAGGTATCGTCGCCGCCCTTTAACCCCCACTTTGGCCCCATTCCACACACATTTGTCGTCACCTCCTCAGTTTTTAGGGAAATAAGAGTGAAAAGTGACCCCCAGCTATCTGGCGAAAGTGTGAACAGCGACGGAGAAAGATAACATTTTAATTATCGCTTTAACAAAGGGTTCCGCCTCCTGCAATAACCTTATGATAAATTAACCAAGTTAAGTGATTTGAAAGTTGTCGCCAAAGTAGACGGAACAGGATTGTTCCGAAGGTGGATTTCTTCTTACGGAATCACAAAATAAGTTGTAATAAAGAGTTTAACAACAAAATCTGTACCACACTTTTGCATTATTAACACTCTGATTTTATAAAGATACTTTAAAAACTATCTAAGAGTTGGAAAAAAATAATAATATTTTATACCTCGCAAATACATGGACTTCTTAACCAGAAACTTACCCCGCATAAATTTCCGGAAACATTATTAATGCTTTCCCTCTTCACAACATTTGTTGACAATTTGCGACAGAGTTTTATTTGGTTAGATAATGTCAGCACGGTTTATGAATAATAAATTCACGTGGCATATAATTCATATCCAGGCCCAGGACCAGTCTGTCAATGGATATTAATAACAAAACAGCGAGCAAAAAAGAGGCATTAAAAATATATATGCCAGTATATTGTTTTTGTTACAATATTTGCACAGTTAATATGAAAATATTATTAATAAACTGTAATTACCAAAGGTTGCGCTGCCAGCACGACTGTCATTTAAAATTTATACAATAAGCGCCAGAGATAAAAAAAATACATAGCTATATTAATAAATGAGTTTCCACGAGAGTGAATGGATGTGAAAAATTAAAGGCTAGTTAATCGGCGGTTAAAGCTGTGGAAAATCAACATCTGAAGTTGGTAGCAAAGTGGCTAGCCTTGGCTAAAGACAGGCCACGTCTTCGAGATCTAATGCCGAGTTGCAACTTGGACCACTCTCAGCCTTGGGGGGCTGAGAAAACACGTTTCTGTTTTTCCCACTTATGTATCTCTCTCGCACATTTGCATGTGAATGAAAACTGAGTCATGGACGCCGGCAAATGTTGCATTCTGTGTTGATTTTCGTGAAAAGCGCTTAGTTGCCAAACTAAGTTGTTGCTTTCCAAGCAAAGGCAATTAAATTAAAGACGAAAAGCAAACACAGATGGCCAGAAAGCCAAAACTCTTTTCTATTTAGCCAGAAAGTTTTTCCACTCTACTCTGCCATTGTCAGCATAATATTTTATGCTTTAATTAGCAAAGCATTTCAAACGTGTCAGAAACGTTGACAAACAATTAGCTCTCCTCTCCATATTTTCTAGAATTTTGGGTCAGCAAAGACACAGACTGAGTCAGACTTTATCTCAGATCAGTGCGAAAACTAAACAGAAAGCAGAATCGCCATAAACTTGGCAAACTTTAAACTGGAAACCGGGTTCAAAGTCACAAACACACATAGAGAGAACCGTTAAGGGCAATATACACACTGTTACTCATGGCCAAGTAATTTGGTTTATGTGCTCATGAGCAAATAAATATAACATGAAAAAAATTACATGCAAAAGAAATTGCAAATGTAAATAATAACATATTTAGCATACAAATTAGTTTTGCATATTAATTATGCAATTAAAGTGTGACACGCATATGGCAAGTTTACGGGGGCAAAGAATAAAGTTGAATATAACGAACAAAAAATGTCATAAGGACAAATTGTGTGTGAAGCCAGTGAGGCGAAAATATTATTATATAGATTGATGGATATGTAAAATGGGGAAAAAATTACTCTAGCAAGTAAATGGAGAAAATATTGAAATTTATATGATTTTATAGAAATTACTCTTGCAGCTTGAACAAGCCAAGTAAATTTCCCGAAATTAACTGTTAAAGTAGTAAATGGTTGGTAAATAAATCTCAGTTCAATTAATTTCTTCTTAAATTTATTTTAAAAGCTATACAAAATATACAGAATATATAAGTCCCGCAACTTGCCTAAAATTAAAGCCTCCCTTTAAAGCAGAAACCCTGAAACAGGCGGACATTCCCCTGGGGATATGTCAACACCAATAGGGATCAATAGTCCCCATCGATATACATATACACGTAGGTATGCCTGCACAACAACAATAATTAATTGATTTCGCTTGCCAGTAACATAAAATTAATGTAATTTTCGTTAACATTTACAAGAAGACCTTTGTTATTTTCTTTTCTGTTTTTTTTTTTTCTCTTCTTTTATTGGGAGGGGAAGACTGCCATTTTGTGATTTCCAGCCATTTGTCAAATTTCGCATTCAACCTCCAACTCTCACTCCCTGCTCTGAACAGCACATAAATTATGAGGCCCAAAACCGCAGATCAATTTATTTTGTGGCCCGAGACAAGTTCTCCCTGCCATAACATCCTGTGACAATGTCAGAGCGAAATAGGAAAAACAATTAAAACCCACTCGCAGACACTTTTTACGAGCACCGGCGACAACGTCTGCGTCTGGCTTCTCCTACTCGCAAAAAATATATTCAGTTGACTTTATCTACCTTTGGCCTGGGTGCTGTTGATGCTGATTTTGATTCTGTTTCTCCAAAATTTCACTCTGTCTGCATAATTTCTGTGCTGCGGCTTGATAAATGTCTCGCAAATCGCTGGCGACACTTCTTGGCGGCCATCCAAACATTTATCCTTAAAAAATAGGCAGCAACAATTTCGGGTTCCTCCTTTCTAGACGACAGATTCGTATTTTTTTTGCGAATATATTAATAACTGTCATTCGGTTGGGCCGCTGTCATTGTCTCATTCTACCCAAGCACACGCACAATTTCTTTGATATTTTTTCACTTTAGCTAAGAAATTCATATGTCTCTTAGGGGTTCTCCTCCTTCGTTTATTTCCTGCACTTTTATTTTTTATTCCATAATTCAACGGGGCGTGGATCCTGGATCCTTCATCCTTCTAGGTCCTAGGTTTTAGGTGTGGTTGCAACTTTTGGCGCGTGTATATGAAAATTATGTTAATTTATACTCCGCTTCGCTGGGAATCCTGCTGTTACTGCCTCGTTTTCTAGCTGGTTTCGTAGGCAGCGGCGGCGGCTTCCCCGTGGGGCGTCTGTTTGGGTTAACTTAATGTTCTTCGAGGTACTCACGAGGTGTATACGACTTTTGGTTAAGATTCGACTGGTAGATACATATATCAGGATCAGATCGGGATAAAACCTTATCTTAATACAAGGTATACATTTTTAAAAGTAAGCTTGCATGATTCCTTTAAAATAAAAGGAGGTGGTTTTGTTCCCTTGAAAATATAATTGTTCTGTTTGTGAAAACTTCAACACTCATTGTGTTACCAATAATGCGCTTTATGTGAGAATAATATAAGCTAGCTTCTGAAAAAGGTCACCATCGTTTTGGCAAAGACTAAAATATTACAGAATACCCATAGGGTATTCTTCCGTCGATCCCCTTGCTTTTCAACTCCTCCCTTACGTTGTTCTTGCCACGTCTGTTGCTTGCGTGTGCCTTTTTTTATGCATTAAATTAGGCAACCTTCGTCTGGTGTGGAATATGTTATATATCTATCTTAAACAGTTTGGCAGACGCTGTCATCGTCACAAATTTGTATAAGCTTCTTAAAGGGTTAAGGCCAAAGGAAAGCGAGTTCCACAAGCCAGACGGCAGACGTACGGCCCCATATTAATTTTTGGCCAGAAAACATGTTGCACAACGAGAAATTATATAAATTGCCGGCTGGCTGCAGTTTTGTACTGGCATTTCCACAATTTATGAGGAATATTAACCGCAATATTTATCACATGTGTCCAGTGCCAACTTTAACGCTTCGGACTCTCCCTCTCTCTCTCTCTATATATATATATATATATCGATCGAGATATATGTACATATTTATATATTTTCCGTAATAAGCCAGAATTTAGCATACATTTCTGTTGAAGATGTGGACAAAGTTTTGCGGTCCGAATTGCACTTCTGCTCGGGGCATTGGGCATTAATTATGATAATATTTCTTCGACTTTAATAACTCGGAGTTGCTGGAGCTGGGAGCTGCTGAATATTCAAACTGTTTGCCCAGGCTGGCCACTTGTCCACTTGTCTCCACTTGGCTGCATTGTCAGGTAATTACAATAAGACGCTTATAAGCTCATCGAAAAGTAGAGAGTGCCAAGTGCAAGTTGCAAATGGGGATGAGGAGGCTCCTTGGGAGCCCGAAACTCATTGTCTCCGTTCGCATTAATTAACTGACAGATGGGAATGTCTGCCATGTTCCATGTCCTCGACAAGCTCTAGGCAACCGAGAGAGTGGAACACATTCATAATATGGAAAACAAATGCAGACTGTTTGCATTGTAAAGGAAGAAGCAAATTGGGCCATAAATAATGCAAATGCAGTGTCTGTTTATGACTTGAAAGTGAAAACTTGGCAATTAATTCAATTGAAAATGTATGAATCTTGTTTATTGATTTGCTATTCAATCAATAACGAAAGCATATGTTAATTTCTTTGTTGTTGCCGAAATTGTCTTAAGTTATCCCCCAAAGCAATATCATTCCTTAAATTATGCAAACTTGAATTAATAAATCAATATTTGACTGTGGATACGGAAATGTATTTGCTGCTTGTTTAATTATTAAGATTTGGCTTTAACAAAACGTTTATTAAATAGAATGTCACAGTTATCTTTGACTCAAGTGGCTCTGAAAATTGAATCATTTTCACAAATGTGGTTAATTTATCTTATGTTTCTGGAAGTATCTTTATTTTCCCTTGGAAAATTCACAGAAGATACCACCTACAACCATTTGAGTGTACATTTGGGGTCCTTGCGGACTTTGAGACATGTTTACCAGCCGGGAGATAATCATTTTTGTACGGGAGTTATTCTCTCCGAACGCCATGTGCTGACATCAGCTCACTGCATCACAGAGTGGGTAGTCCTATGAAATTATTATTATATTTATTTAAAAAAGGATATAAATCCTTAGCAAAAGAGGCTTCAAGATGAATTCTAAACGAATTATGGTGGCCTTTAGTTCGCCCTTATTTAAGAAACCAAGAACGCAAGAAATAATGGTTCAAATCGAGGATATAGTGATATATCCCGAGTATAAGAGGAACTGGTACCATGACTTGGCTTTGCTTAAACTGAGAAAATCAATTAAATTCGATGACCGTCATTTGGCGAATGTTTCCCTTGGAACTTTGGAGCTGGAGGTAGGAAAAGACTGCAACACCATTGGGGGCTTTAGCTTAAGTAATAAGGTGTGTGTAATCTTTACCTTTTTTAAGGCAAGTTATTTATGGAGATATAACCATCCCATTAGAGACATACCCTGTTAATAACGGATGTCAGCCTCAGACCCTTGGAAGAGTGTGAGAGGGTCAACCGAGCTGCTCTCCGGAAGGTTCACGATCATCAACAGGAACTAGTATGTGTGACGAATTTGGAGGATAAGGCCTGTCTCACCGATATCGGTGGTCCCCTGTTTTGCGATGGTCAACTCTATGGCATTGCCATGGGAAGGAGTAATTGCTTGGGTCCCACTTTCTTCACCTTCGTGCCTCGTTACCAAAGTTGGCTGAATGCGGTAATATCTCAGGGAGTGGACCTGCAACCGCATCATAAATGGATATTTCCCCTGCTTTTCCTCAACTGCATTTCGGGTAACTTTCACTGGGGGCAACTTGATATCTAAATCTTGGGAAAATCAAAATGAAACAAAAAGAATAAAGAAATTACAGGGAAAACCCTCGGAAACTTTCGCCGAAAAAGCACCTGTGTGCGCCACGTGTCACGTTCACTTTTCTTTTTTGCACACTTTCCTTTCAACTTTTCGGCTATTGCTTAACACTTTTGCACCTCTCTTGGTGCATAAATCAAAAATGAGAAAAGAAAACAGAGGCTAATAAATTTGTACACATAAAACTTGATTGATAAAGGCCATAAATAATCGCAATAATAAATAGAAAATTGGTCAAGACTGGTCAACAAAAAGTAAAAGGCCGCGACACGGCAATTTCATGTTACAACCAATCATTATTAATAGCCACGAAAAACGAAAAACCGAAAATCCCGACCCGAAAAGGTAAAAAGAAATTGCACACAAATACACACCGATCAAAAAGAAAAGCCAGAAGTTTAACAACAACAAGTTTTGGAGCTCTGAACTCTGTTGTTTAACTCGCATTGACTTCCAGTCGCTTCGAGATGGAAAGCCAGCCATAAATCAGTAATAATTATCTTTTTATATTGCTCTGCAATTGCCCGAATGCAGGTAGCTGATAAATCGTTGCTGATATATTGGAAATTACCAAGCAGGAGCTTATAGAAAGACTCCAACTCCAGTTCAGTTGTGCACACATATATGCACCTATTTTCGCTCGTTCATATGGCATTTGATTGTTCCTTTTATTCTGCGGAAATTGCATACCAATTTGTGGTAGACAGCAGCCCCAGACGCACACACACATTTGCTGGATTCGCCGCTCTTTGCTCTTTTGAAATCAACAAGGAGTTGCCCACAATGGGATAAATATGGCAATTTAAAAGGGAAATTATAACATAAAGTCTTCTTTCAAATCCCTACATGAATTTCCAAATAAATATAATTTATTTAATACATGTAGCAATCAGTTAACATCTATAACTTAAGCCGTTATGCTCATAACGGAAATATATCTTCTTTATTATATTTAGAGGTAAATTATTAGAATTCAGACTACATATTTAATTATTAAATAATATTAAATTTAAAAAACTCCCATAAAGCCACCACTGTTCCTTTCTCTATGCAACTTTGGGCACAGCTTTTAACCAAAAATATTCCCGTTGCAAAATCAGAACAGGCCAACACACCAAATTCAAGTAAAAATCACGTTCCAAGCCAAAAGACGCTAACGTGGCCAAAAGGGAACAAAAAAAAACAAATGTGAAGGAAACAATAGCCACAATAATAGGGGCCGTGTGTGTCTGCGATATGGACTACCGAAACCAAAGTTGATTTTTATTGGGAGAAGAGTGAGGGCATTAAATTAAATTTATTTGTACAATTTATAGACAGGGGAAAACTGAAGTGAAATGGGGGGTATAAAATCTCTTCAAGTTGGGGCAGCGCTTTCCCCGCTGAGGCATGACCACTGAACTGGACAAACGTTCCTGTGAAAACTGCAGACATGGCATTAAATAAAACGTGGAGTGGAGATCTGAGAGCCCAGAGGACGACGACAATTTTTGCCAGCGAACATAAAAAGAGCTAAATAAATAAATATCACCAGCAGCAGCGGGAAGAATGGATAAAAAATAGATTTGTGCTGTGAATAAACACACATGGATACGGAGCGTATGTCGACACAACGTCTCGAATGTTGCCCATCGCCCGCGCTTTTTTTTGTTTTTGTTTTCATAGCTGTGAATGTGACATTGTCCAACTTCAGTTGCAACGGTTTCCCTTTTTTTGATGCCCCTTACTCGTAGAATACATGGGTATATGACATTGTTGATGAAGATAATAAATGTCTTTATAAGAACTATTTTCCCAGTCAAAAAACTGATCATTTTTAGGTCTTTGCATTTTTAACGTAAAATGGACAAAACTGATTTCTTTAAATTTGTATCATGAGAACCGACTAGGAAGTCCATTTAGTTTCTCCTCGAAAAACACACTAAATTGTGGTGTTCCGGGTTTACGCTTTTCATGCATTTTATTTAAAAAATTGTATTACAATTGTTATCTTTAAAAATTCATGACAAAAAGTGGCAACGCTTTTTATGCTCAAAATATCAAGGTATTTTCATAGACGCGACCCTCTTTCTTTTCGTTTTAAATCCACGCCACAGTTTGTTGCAATCCCCTCGCTTTTATTTGTGTGGGAAGTGTGAACCGATTTTTGCTGACTCTAGAAATTCAAGCTGCAGCACAAACTTCTTCTCGGAAGGAGTGAAAAGGGGATCTAGTTTATGCGGTGCGCTGGCAGAAGGCAGAGAGATATCTAAGTGGTTTTATAGGGTCTACAAATTCGAGTGTGAATAACCAAAAAGAAAAAGAAGTTAAAAAACGGTGGCATGCAGCAAAAAGAGAGGGAAAAAAACACATAGCAGCACAACTCAATTGTCAAAAGTTAAGCGACATCTCATGGGGCGGTCAAAAAGTTTCACATTACATGGAACGGACGGTCTGGCCTGGCCATCTGGCTGACCCGATTTTTAAAGTCGAATGCGAATGCAAATGCATCTCAGTCCATTTTCAGTGCTTTTGCTGTTTGGGTTTCCGCACGTTTCCGGCTGACCAAACAAAACTTCACTCAGGCCGTCAGTCATGCAAGAAGCAAAGAAATCAATTCACTTTTGGCTGCAGCTGCATTTTGGGGTCTCCTGCCTCCTCACTCTCTTTAATCTGCAGCTGCCCCGACTCCACCTCATGTTTATGCCACAATTTGCAATTTTGCGGCTTTCATTTACGGAAATTAGTCGGGGCGAGCAATTCCCAAAAAGTGTTGGTAGAAATACAAATAATAACAGGTCGTTTGTATTCCAGGAATCGTGGAAAGCAAAAGGGAAATCGGATGTTTTAGACACACATTTTTATAAATGGTTTTAAACAGATGAAATAATGCAAGTCTGAGAGCTTCTAAGAAAAAGTCAAGTTCTCTATAAAAAAAAGGTTTTTAAAATAAATTTAGCTGCATATAAATGAAGTCAAACACAATTCCTGCAGATATTCATCTCTTATTTAAGCTACTTTAATTTATATTGATTTAGAGGCATCAAATTCAAGATAAATAAGACACTATTCGTTTATGGTATTATTTAGCAATTGCCCCAAGGCACTAAAGCAAATCTAAAGTCCAAATTTAACTTAAATTAAATCGAAAATCACTCTCGTTAAAATCTGCCAAAATTTCATTAAACATAAGGACCTTTCTTTTGCTTATTTGGCCCCCACCGAAACCGCCAAAGCCAAACCCCAAGTCAGGCAAACAGAGACAGACTAACAAACAAGAGGAAAATTCCACTTTGGCTCAAAACGTTTAATACTCAAATGTCTTAATTGGCAAATAGGAAATGCTTGAAAAAGAATAGAAAACAAGCTGCAGTTGGGAGAACTTTTCCCGCAAAACTTTTTCAGCTGCGAACAAATTTCCACACACAAAAACCAAAAGGAAAAAAGACAACGAAACGTATAACTTAATTGAAACTTAATGAGAAAATGCAGCCGCATTGTTTGCCAGTGGCAAAAGAAAAATACCTGGGCAGATGCGTATCTTAAAGATGCAAACGTGCAGGTGTCTGTCTGCTAAATGCGACAGTCATTTGCCTGATTGCCACCGACCGAGACATTAGGAGCGTTGTTGTGTTGCAACGTGGAACGTGCCCCGAGACAAAAAGAAAATACCTCAGTTATGCGATACTCAGATACTCAGATACTAGATACTCGTAAGAGAATTACACAATTCTTTTGTTAATATTTATCTCCGGCTTTTTTCTTGCAGATGCGCTCACCTGGTCCCAGCAGGTGAACGTGGAACCCAATACCGCCCTGCTCAACGAGGGAGATCGCACCGAACTGCTGTGTCGCTATGGCAGGTCCATTAACTATTGCCGCATCGAGATTCCGGGCGAGGAGAAGGTCCTCAACCTGTCGCCCGAATGGAGCAAGACCCCCGGCTTTACCTATTACGGTGCGGGCTTGACCGCCGGCCAGTGCGGAGTCAGCATCGAGCGGGTAAAGGCCAGCTATAATGGCCAGGTCAAGTGCAGTCTGGGCGTCGAAGGCGAGGAGCTGTCGGGCACCATCGATCTGGTTGTGGCATGTGAGTATTAAATGAGCCAATAAAACATAATTGTGAGGCAGAAGATCAATAAATAAAAGAGAATAATGCTAGTCTATTGGGTAACCCTACAATTTCCTAAACAAATTTCCAAATTCTTTCTATTTTCTTAGTGCGTCCCCAGCAGCCCATTATTGAGCTGCTGACGCGGCCAAACCGCGAGGGTTACTTCAACGAAAACACCGAATTCAGGGCTCGCTGCACCGTTCGCGATGGTCGCCCGCCGGCGAATATCTCGTGGTTTATCGACAACATGCCGGCCAACAAGCGCACTACACCCCTGGAAATCCGAGACACCTCCAATGGTAGGGACAACGTCGTGCTGCACACCTCGGAACAGGAGATCCAGTGGCATCTGTCGCCTGAGGATAGCAACCGTAAGCTGGTCTGCCGCTCGCCGCATCAAACAGATCGCGAGAGTCTGCCGCCCCAGGAGGCTGCCTACATCATCAACGTGCGATGTAAGTTTAAAGATATTCTTGTATTTCTTTTTCTAATAAAAACAAGTAAGATAGTAACTAAACCAACCCTAACTTGTTATTATTTAGATGCCCCCATCCATCAGCCAGATGCCTCCGTGTATGGACTGTATCTCGATCACACTGCCATTGTGAATATCACCATTAAAGCCAGCCCACAGCCCAAGATCGAATGGACCATCGAAGGAGCGATTGTGTCGCAGGGACGCACTGAGGGACGCTATTCGGCGTACGAGCCACAATATTTGGGCAACGACGAGTATAACGTGACTTTGGCCATCGCCGGACTTACGCTGGAGGACACCACGAAAGTTTACCAATTGCGGGCCACCAATGAACTGGGAATGACGGACTACCAGGTGCGGATTAGCTCGTCGAGCAAACCGCCCAGCAGCAGCCTCGATGTGGCCGCCATTGTTGGCATTGTGGTGGCTGTCGCTGTTTTGGTCCTGATTGTCCTACTAATTCTCTTTGCCCGCGCCACCGGACGATGGTGTTTTGGCGGTAAGTCCAGCTACTCTTCTTTTTTACGATTATTTTCCATGCACACATTTTTGCTTAAATTTCGTGGGTGAACAACGCAACGCAATGTCATCATCATTAGCCACTCAGCCACATCAACAAAAACATCATCATTATCATCATAATGGCCACCACTATTGTCTCATCATCAGCTATGCTAACAATAATTTCTGGCTTTAGGTTCTCCACTCCACTCCACTCCCCAAAAACAAACCCAAGCCACCCACTTTTCCATCCAACAACTCCACCAAGAACCACCCATCCATCCTGCAATTCATATATGTATATATGTGTTTCGGGGTTCGCCACAAGCCGTTGTTAACTTTCGACGCATTGTGCGGCTTTTAAATTTTAATTAGCGTTAACCTAGCAGAATGAGGAGGCTGCTTATCCCTTTCCGAGCGGCAAGCCCTTGGAAAGCTCATCTAATTAAAAAAATTTCACTTGACTTTCGCCAACGAGTTTCGGGGTGAAAAAACTGATACGGGAAAATTCTTGGAACAAGTGTGCACGTACAAAAATTAAAAACAGACTGAACAAATATATATATGAATATATATATATATAAGAAAGCGAATGTTAAAGGTTAACCCAGAGAAAATTCTCCTTTAACTAAAAAAGTAAAACCTAAAAAATTAATTGAAAAACTTAGACTTAAGAACAACTTCATTTATAAAAAGATCGTTGAAAATTAAAAAAAGAAACATATATAAAATTAAATTCAAAAACAATGAAAATAATATACAAAATTTACTTTAACAAATTACAATAATAAAATTAAATGTAGGGTAAACGGGGACTGCAAAAAGCATTTTGGCCTCGTGAAAAGGTTAATAACGCTATCGTTGAGTTCGTTATATAATTATAATAGATTATATTAAGAAATTAATACCCACAACATATATAGAAAATAAATTATATATTTTATATATTTAAGATAAAAAAAAACATTGTACTATTCTCTCTCTCTCTCTCTGAGCAAAAGTGTCTACAAATGACAACAACAAGAAGAGCTAACATCTAAAACCCAAAAATTGGTCACTAAATTTTGCCAAAAAATAAAAAAAGAAATTGTAACTTTTTTTTGTTGCTTTTAATATTTAGAACGTATCTTTATGTAAAATGTAATTCCCTATTCTTTATCCAAGTTCTATTTACATATATAATATTCCTGTACTTTCCGCTTGATAAGCTTTACTTTTGGTAAATGGACTAACCTCAACTTTAATATGGAAAATTTTGGTATCTTCGAGATCGAGTGCCGCTCTCTCCTTCTATCGCTATCTTTCCATTTCTCTCTCTCTCTCTTTCTGCACACAAAGCTAAATGTTAGTTCTTTTTGTTGTTCTCGATGTTTTTTACAGGCGCCACTCTGAACACGGACGTGGGCCCCGATTCCGAGGCCCAAATACATCCGGCATTCCAGGACGATGAGGAATTGGATGGTCGCGATAATGGCGATGAGCATATCGATACCACGCAACAATCGGAGGAGGCCACGCCCCCCGTTACCGATAAATTGGAGGCCCAAAAGAAGGCAGACTTAAAGAAGAGTGCCGCTGCAACAGCGGCGGCGGTTATAGCCGCCGGCAATGGCAGTCAGCACAATTTGAATGGGACAACCACAACCATTGAAGCTCCCAAGCCGCCAAATACTTCCGTTTAAGCCAAGCGCCCCGTTAAAATTCCCAACCAATTCTATGGCCAGTTTATCTCTGCGCACCTTGTAATTCCCAACTATTTTCTCGGGTAGATTAGCTGTGTGTGTGCCCCAGCTTGCTGAAAGCAAGTGGGAAAAGAAAATGAAACCTAAACACGAAATACATATAAATATCTCCTTACTACACTTTTGCTCTCTCGTAAAATATACAAATAATTTAATGCAAAATCTCAAAAAGTGCACAATTAAATAACGAAAACAAAAATCGAAATATATATATATAATTATACACAAACAAAAGAAACACTTACCTTAGGCCAAGTAATTTTAAGTGACCAATTTTCGTAAGATGCGAATCTCAAATCCCTTAAACTTCACTTTGTCCACTCGAATATAAATCTAGAACGAAAGGAAATATATACATACATATAATAATAAATCAAAATTGTCCACATTATTGTATTATATTTTGTCCAGCAAATATTGGTTTTTATCGTCCCTCTATTTATTTAAGCTATTCGACCTGCCAGCAATTTGCATTTTCAATGAATTACTGTATTTTTCTTTCATTTTTGTTTCGTGTATCAATCAAATTAAACATTGGTATGATTTATTTTAATTAGTTTTTGTTTTTTTGCTGTTCTTTTGTACTTTTAGAAATTTGTAAAGTAAACAAACAAAAAACAAAATAAACAACCACAAAAAAGTGAACAAATCGTGTATGTTTTGGTGTGAAGGAAAGTTGCAAGCTGATGTTAATGGTGATGATGATGATGATGTTTTTAGGTTCGGGGTCTTGTTTTGTCTTGTCTATTTTCATCTATCATTAATCATGAAAAAACACTTTATTTTGTGCAAATGATTGTCTTATATTTGAAAGTATTTTCTAATCAATTTTATTATGTATCTTTTCCAAAACAGGCAAATCGATCAAGACGCCTACAAATGAAACGTAAGTACAGTGGAACGCACTCTAAATATATTCAGAAAGGTGAAAAATAAAGCTTAGGCCACATATAAAACATAACCCGACAACGGTATCTGGTTTGCTTCATTTTTGGTTTTAATTTTCCAATGCCATTAATCTGTTTATCCATTTTACTAAAATAATATTTGCCTATGTAGTTTCGGATGTGTGTTTGTTTGTCGTCTACTTGCATGTGTCTCGTCTCTCTCTCTCGAGTGGCTTTAATTTTCGTGCATTTACATCATCTCTAGATATACAAGCAGCCCTCATTATCTCATCTTAGGTTAGTTCAAAGTACATTTTTGAGAACAACAAAATAAAAACTTACAAAATCTTAGCTTAAGCACACGCATACCACACCACACACACACACATAAAGTCCCGTGTTTCGTCTTGTATTTGGATGTCTTAAATTGAAATTCAAAATCGCATTAAAGAAATATAATAAAAATCACGCTGTCACACACACACACATACACTCTTATAAAAATCGCTCGCTAGTCGCTCTGCCACGCCCACTTGCTCGCTCGCCCGCCCACCAAAAAACAAAACTTCAAAATCGATGTTTGTCAGTCTCTGTCTATCTCTTCTACCCTCTGAAAATCATACCAGCTCTCTCTTGCTGTCTCTGACTCACGCATTTACTAAAAAGGTACAACAAATGTCGCTGTCCAAAAAAAAATCATTCAATCAAAAAACTTATAAACTAAAGGCAACCGAAAGCATAGTAAAAAAACATAAAACTCTATAGTTTTAGAGCCACATTGCTAATGCATCACAAAAATAATAATAATATTAAAAAAAGTAATTTAAATAAGCAAAAAGAAAGAAACAAAAACGAACTTCTTGCCATGTTTTGTCTTCTTTTTCTACTACTTTCATATATATGGACAACAAAAACAACACTGCGACAACCCCACAAACAAAAAAAAACCTAAAAAAAATATTTAAAATACCAAATACCTAAAAATCCCTTAAAACAATTCAAAACACCAACAAAATAAACTAAAACCCCGAGCAGTCAAAGCGATAAGCAACTGGAGTTGGAAACCCAACAGAGCCATGGCCAAAACGTGGCACTACTGGAGACCCCGAATGGAATCACCTTGCTCGGTGCCAGTAAATTGCGAGAGAACAATGGCACCACCACCAATGGGACCCAGGATCGCCTCTCCGTGGAGACGAGACGCAAACACAACGACGATGACGATAGTTTCGAATATGCCACAGATCGCGAGAGCAGTGTCTATAATCCCACAACTCGTCCTCTGAAGAGTATCCTAATGAGTCAGGCCGGAGGTCGTAATTCAAGAAGTTCCACGAGCGACAAGGAAGATGGCAATGAGAATGCGGATCTCCTGCAAAAGGGAAACCAGCTGGGTATACCCGAATCGCGATTCTCGCGGTGGCTGCCCAAGGATCAACGGGAACTGATCGAAAAGCAGGCTATGCTGCTATCGGGTCGAAGCAAGGCCAAGGCGCCTCCAGCAACGCCACCGAAGCCACAGAAGCCACAAATTGCTGAAACAAATACAACTACAAATAGCAACAATATAACGTTGACGGCAGCAACACCGACGACGCCAAAGATACCACAGGAAACGGAAATCTGAGCGTGCCACGTGTCTCTGTGTTTGTGTGCGCGCGTGTGACATCCATATTTATTTATTTTTACTCTTTTTGGGAACAGGAAACGACGCGCAGCAGGATTAGGAGGGGAACGCAGTGGTTTTGTGGCAAATCGGCAATTTTTTTTTAGGAAAACCAAGGGAATTAAATAACACAGAGGAATTTCAGAAAAAAATATATATAAAGGATCTAATTCGAATATGTAACAGAAGTCCTGTTTAAACTTTACTCTCCTAGAAGTTGCTATCCTTCCGCTTTTTATAGACAACAAGTGCTGATATAAAATATTTTTTCTAGCCTCCATTTTAAAGAGATTTGAAATCTCTAGAAATTGTCATTCTTGAATAATTAAAACACAAAATGTTATTTAAAAAACTCTTACAGTGATCCATTTTTCAACAAAATCAGAGCTACATATCTTTCCAATGTTAAACAACAATGAACTTTAAGTTCAAAAGATATTTTTGGCTAAAACTGAACGAAGTGCCTTAGAAAATACCGTACAAGTTAATATCTTCTTTACATAAAAGAAAAATTAAATAAAATGTGGTATTTTCCAGTTTTTACACGGATTTAAAATCCTTATTAAATACAACACGAAATGCCTGCCACAAAACTGACTGCGAAATTAGGTTTAAGCTTTGTATTAACTCATTACCGTTTCCTTACCCACACAAAAACCAAACCAAAACAGACATTTAAGACCAACGAAAACAGATCAATGAAAACTGATTCGTATCATAGAGAGATTGATGCCGGCATGAAATTAAGTTATTATCGAATACGTTTAATCGAAAAAACGTTTGCATGGCAAGCATGAAGCGAGAAAATCATTGTTTTTTACACGTATTTATATCGTATTCACACTGTACTAGTGGAAAGTGTTCATTTTAAGCCGTGCACACCGTACTTTACCACGTTAAGGTTTAATTGCAAGAGCAGAAAACATAGACCAGAGACGATAACTGTAGCTTAGGACCTTTTGATACAATTTGTTTTTCCTCCCTTTAATTTACACAAAACGTATGTTTAATATTTAATTATAACAAAAATAAAATTGTTAAGATCGAGAAGAGTTGATGGTAGTTTTTTTGTTTGGTATATGTTTGTTTATTTTGTCCGAGAAAATGTGTGGAGTGTGTATGAAAGGAGTGTTTGAATGAAATGGAACTTTGTTTGTGTTCGTGACGTAACCTGAAAGGAAATTTCTAACAATGCTGCACACATATCAAAGCGGAAATTCCCCCATTCAGTTTTGCATTTTGCGAGCATAACAAAAGCAATATCATTAAAATACAATAGCAATTTCATATATTTTAACATACATATATGAGAGACTAACACGCAACGCAAATACATATAAATACATACAAATACAAGCACGAACCCACACCCACACACATATAGGTAGAAAAATGTATCTGGCAGATACTTGTTGAACTTTTCCAGACTTCAGGCAGACAGGCAGGCTGGCAGACATTCAAATGAGCCGAAAAATATTTATAGAATATAAATGGAACTCATTTCGGACAAAGCGAAAGCAATTTCACCGAAACGAAGGTTAAACGGGAGGCAAAAATGGGTTAAAGGTCTATATGGACGGATAAGCCTAGGGGAGAGCCCTTAAAGTAGCTTAAAACAAATGTATTTCCTAGAGCCGCTTTAAAGGAAATTGCCTTGCAATTCTGTTCGTTAAAAATTACAGGTACAATATTACCCCACAATAATTTGTCGTTAAAAAATTAGTACAAAGCGGAAAACTTCTATCCCAGGCTATCAAATTTTGTTTACCCAACAACAATTTGTATTTTAAATGAGATACAAAAGTTTACCCTCTTGGAATATCTGTGCTTTTTCCTAACACGATTTGCCGGTTTTAATGGTGCCAAGCACACACACCCACACACCCACCCACACCCACAATACACAACACACACAGCAATAACAATTACGCCATTTACCCCAACGAAAAGCAAAGTTCGTTTTAAGCCCACTAACTACAAGAACAACAACAACCGCCCAGAGATAGTGAGGGAGGGCATTGTTTAATAATCCCAGAAAACTGCCAAGCTAAGACGACTTTTAACCACACACACGACTAACCCGAACAACACACACTTTTACGGCCACCTACCTACCTAGCTTTTATCTTAACTTGAATTTATTTCAACCGACAAGCATCAGTAATTAGTAGCGAAAAATAAAATCAAACATAAAAATCATGCTCAATCCATCAAAAAAACCACCTCCCACCAATTTTCACACACCAACAAGCAGCAGCGACACCGAAAGCGCCGATATTAAGGCCACCTCAACGGCCACGGCTACCACGACTATGGGAGGAGTGGGCGTGTCCGGCGAGGAGGAGGAGGAGGAGGAAACCGTTAACGAACAGGAGAACAATCCAGAGTCTCAACAACACCAGGAGCAGCAGCAGAAGAAGGCCAAAAGATTGCCAGCTTTTGCAGTGGCAATTTTGAAGCGTTTCAACGAAAAGGATACGAGGAAAAACAAGGACAAGGACTACAGCCAGGAGTCGGCGAATATTGTGGAGGGCAACACCACCGAACAGGAGGGCAACAATGCCATAATGGATGGCAATGACAATGAACCAAAGGTATTGAAAAGTGTCACATCGACACACACACAACGTTCTCTCGTCTCTCCTGTATACATAATCCTTACGCCTCCTCCCTTTTCCTTTCTTTTCCCGTGCACTAAAAACAAAATATAATTTACGACAAACGATTCAGCAAGTCGATGTTCTTCATATAAATACAAAATAATGTTTTAATATATAAATTTGATAGATAGAAACACTTCAAATAGGGAATCAATTCCAATCAATCCAACTCAAATTTCTTAAATATTTTATTACATACCTTTAGACACATATTTAATACGCAGATATCTCTGTGACACAAGTACACAAATTTAAACATTTAAGTACCTTAAAGTACATTTACTTCTACACATTTCAAAGATATTTAAAATCAATAGTTTATTCATATTCCTGAGCAGTTTTCTTTTTAAAATAATCATAAAATATATTACAAAGTTTGGTAAAAATGTAATTATAATATTACAAAAAATCTCCTTAAATCTGAGATAAGGCGCTGATATATAGCTAATATTTTCCCCCTGTAAGTATTTTCCATGTGTGTGCGTGTATGTCTGACTGTGCGAATTGTATTTTTACCCTTAAGCTTTAGCCTAGTCCTTTTATCCTTAGATGCAAGCTTTTGAGCAAACTAAAATATCTATAAATATTTTCTTTATAATTTCCTTTTTGCTATTATCACAAACAAATTTTTCTACATAATTTTCTTTGCTATTTTCTGCTCTTTCCGTTCAAAACAAAAACAAAAACGCATGCAAATAAAAACTGTTGTATAAAACATATATTATAAATGCAAATAAAGGCTATAGTTTGGCAGAGCACCTCACCAGTGTGGACATTTAAGTAAAGCAAAGTAAACAAAAGGTATAGCAACATCCCCTATAAAGAAAAGAGCCTCGAAATTCAATTTCTCAATGAAAAATATATTTTAAAAGCCAATATATACTAATAGCAATATTTTTACATATCATTTAGCAAGACAAACAACTCGTCTATGCTGAACTTGTACTAAAACCAGCCAATGAAACAACAACACCAACCAATGCAACATCACCACCTGCAACAACAACAAACACAACAGCACCCACAACAACAACACCCGAAGGAACTGCCGGCAAAAGTTCAACGGAATATGCCGAAATAGTCTATGTGCAAAAGGAAGGCGAAGGTAAAAAATAAACACCGCGGGAGGCTGACACAGAACAGGAAATTAATGCACAAAAGGAGCAGCAAAAAATAATAAACAAAAGCCCAATGCAACAAAATATAAACATAAACTTTACAAAGATATTAAGAATGCAAGAAAATAAGAATAAAATGTCGTAAGTGGTTTTCCAAAAACTTCTTGAATGTCTGTGTACTAAAATCTAAATGAAATGTGAAACTAAACTCATAAAAGTAAAACGTAAAAAAAAGGAAAACAAAAAAATAATAAACTTAATTCTCCGCACAGAAATCTAGACACAAGACACGCCCCTCTACCCCAATATGTAGCCCTCCCTCCTCCCACATTAAATCAAATTTACAACAAAATAAAAAATACAAAAAAACGAAAGAAAGAAAATGGAAACCTTAAACAGCTAAAAGAACATTTGCAAAACAACTAAATAAAATTTACCTAAACATAGGCAAGAGAAAAAACAAACGAAAGCATTTGAAAAATCTCAATTATTTACATAAATGTCTCGCATTTAAGCTAAATGTACATTTAAGACAAGAAAACCCAACATCAAATTCGTATAAAAAAATGTTTGCGCCATTTAAGTAAAGATTATTTAGATAAACCTTAAATTATTTCTATGCAAACAAAACAAAAAACAACCGACATTAACGACTTTAGGCAGCCAGAGCAAAGCATTTAAACAATTTAATTAAAAACAAAACAACAAAAATTATATACAAAAAGGGAAACTTTCACCGGAAAACCTCTTGCGAATCCAAAAGTATTTTATCATAATTAATTTCGATATTACTTGTCTCTCTTAAAACAATTTCCATCCATTTCCACATACAACTGGCAATTAATGTTATTATTTAAAAGCAACTCACACAATTATGTATTAATGGATATTTAATTAAGTTAAGTGCATAAATTAAATACAATGTACTTTCATGATGATGATTGATTTTTGTATTTTGTAAGTTATAATTTGTATAAAGTTAAGCTGAAACTTTTTTGAATAAAATTCTTTACCATATAAAGTGTGACAATGCGTTGTTCCTCTTGCATTTTAAGCAATGGAAAATATTTACCTCGAGGCGGTAAGTTTATATCATAATTTGGGCTAACATTCTGGAATCCAGAACGTGGGTTTTATTACTAAACTAAAAAAACGAATTCAAAACATAAAAGAAAGAGAAAAATATTTAGATAATTTAAAAACCAATTATAAATTTGTTTCCCTTTATTCTGGAAACTGTTCCTTTTTTTCAAATCAACAAGTCCTTCTAGGCTTTATCCAGCTATGTTTTTAAACATTGAAATACATATTTATCATCTGAAATTTTATTTACTTAATTACCTGTTCTTTATAAAATCGAAGGTTAAGCCTTTGCCACAATTATGACAAATAATTTAAAGTTCCAGTTGTGGCTGTCGCACAAAACTTCTCCCTTTGCTGTCCCGAAGATTCAAATACCAAGCTCACAGCATGGCAACGTCAATTAAAATAAACTATAGCACAGTTCTAGGAGTGCTGTCTGATCTGATCTGCCTTAGAGCCGCAATAGCGATAATCATGACCCCATTATTATTATTATTATCAGTATTATTCACAGCCGCAGTGCAATTTTGAACATTTTCCAGCTAATGCCGAAAAAATGGAAAACAATAATAATAAAATATGGCAAAGTTTTTTCAGTTGACTTGGCGCGCCTTGTCTACTGGCAGAAATTCGGTATCTGGCCCTGGCTGCTTGTCAGTCATTCAGTCAGTCAGTCAGCCAGTCTGCGCTGCTGCGGCTCCCTCAACTTTTTCTGACATTTCAATTTATAAAGCTCAAAATCTGCGCGTTACCCGAAGCGTCGCAATTTTACATTAGACAAAAACAGAGCGAATCTCGTATATTTTATTTTTTTTGTGCCAGTCCTAGGGAACGGCTCTCCTCTTTGCGCATTTTTCGTCTTATTTTGCAGAGTCCGCGTCCGCGGCGACAGCTTAAAAGTAAAATACAATTTTGCAGTTTTTTTGTTCCTTTTGTTCTATGCCGAAGGCAGTACATTGAAATTGACTTGAGGGAGAGGGCGAGCAAATAAAATGAAACATTCAAGGCTGGCACAGAATGCACTCTTGTTAAAATGGAATATTAGGGAGAAGTATTGAAAATGCCGAAGAAATATATAGCAATAAGAGACTTCAGCGTATGTATATTAGTGCTTACACAAATACCAAAAAATATAAACCATTTTTACCAAATTTTTAATTAGACGACGCTTCGAGTTGAGATTCCTGGCCAGCAATTCGCCTCCCCCTTGTGGGCATTCCGTTTACCTGTAATCTATAACCTGGCGCCCACAAGGCATTTTGTTAATTATGTAATCAGCCCGAAATACGCGGGCGCATTAATTTCGCTTAATTAGGTTGCCATTTTGAAATCGGATGACTAGAAACGCAGGCGCCTCAAAATTCAGTCCACGTTTCTGTGTCTCTCTAATTGCATATTAATAAACAATGTCCCGGGCATTGATTCAATTACCAGTTAACCTACCCACCCAGCCCATAAATATGTACATATGCGGGGGCCTAAGTTTATGGTCCACTAACTAGCCAAATGCGAATATAACTCCTTCAGTCTGGGGGCGTTGCAAATTGCAGTTTGTGTTCCTCAGTCTGCATACATTTTAACACCAAAAGACAAAGTTTTCACATTCCCAAAACAATAATGGCAAGACCAGCAACAACACTCATTAGAAAAGCACACAAAACTGAGGAAACTGAGGAAAGCCAGGAGGAAATCTGAAGACGGACAAAGTCAAATTGAAATCAAACAAAAATCCACAATCAACAGACGAGCAAACTCTGGTAACAGCAGAGGTAAATAAACAAAATCCTCAAAAATATGCAACACGGAAAGTTGTAAATCCGCAGCAGCTGTTAGCCTGAAACACTGCGTATACGCAATGTGAGAATGGAATTTGTGAAAAAGGCTTTGCTTATATTTTCACATTTAAATTAAAAAAATTATTTCGAATATAATGACAGTAATAAATGTATATTGAAAATGAACAATAAATGCCTAAGGAGGTACAAGAATACAGTTTTGCGAACCTAATTTATAATATACAAGTATTATGTTCATCAGCAAACCTATATTTACATTTAGAGGTTAATGTCTCTTAATGAAAAGAAAATATTACATTAGAAATAATATTTTAAATAAAATATTTCGAATTTCTTTCCTATATTTTCTAATATAATCTGTTAAAAGTAAGTAAAATCCTATTTTCTCTTGCGGAAGTACTTCCCTCGATTTGGGACATTTTATTGATAAATCTTTTTTTTTCACTTTGAATTCAATTTCAATTCAAATTCAATCAAAACGCACAAAAAACGCTGTGCCAATAATACAATTCCGTTGAAAGCTTTGCCGGCAAAAACAGCTGTTGGCCTACTATCCTTATCAAAAGCTTAGGACCCTCAGAAATGATTACCGTGCTGAATAAGGAGAGCAACTAAGAGAGGATTTAAGGGAGTTCTGTGGATAGTAAGCTTTCCCTTCTTCAGGTGATTTCTCTTAGCTTGAGAGCTTTTAAGAGAGCTGTATCCTTAAAGGCTTAAAGTGAGTAAATAAAAGAAAAACAGCAAAACATAAAGGAAGAAAAAACTAACCATTTTGAACATTTGTGACAATTACACACACACCGAAATTGGGTAAGCTCTTAAAGTTGCGCCGTTTCGCTGTCCAAAGAGCATTTGACAGGACTTCTTGCCTCCCCGAATAAAGGAAAGAAAGAGACATTATCCTGGAAAAGAAACCGACGTGCCACTTGAGTAGTCAACAAGCTTTTCCACAGTGTCCCTCATAATTTCCACTGTTCGTCGTGATTTGCAGCAACAGGTCTGATATTCGAATCCTAATTTTTTTTGGATTAATTGAATTCTTTTTAATTAAAATTATTGTTATATTTAGATTTTGTTATACATTTACTTAGGGATCCAAGAAGTACTTATTAATATAAATATGTTTTATTATTTCTTACTCATTGCGCTGAAACCCCATAAAATCATCAATATGGAAAACTTTCATCTGCGACATTAAGAAAATAACCTTTTTGCAAATTAGCCAAACTTTCAGTCGACTTTTCTGGCCGAGTCCATCCCTCCGCTGCAATTACGCTTGATTGCCACGAAAATGCGTAAATTAAAACATGAAATACAGAGGCGGCGGCGGCGGCGAGTCAGGAAAGAGGAACAAAAATAATTCAGAAAAAATAAACTTTTGTTCTTTTGCCCTCTCAAAGGTTCAACAGGGCGCATACTTAATTATATTCAAGCTGTTTACATTTCCCGCTCTCCCCTGACTTTAGTCTTTTTGTAAAAATTTGTGGTTTCAATAAAAGCGAAACAAAAGTATATATTGCATGTATATTTATAAATGGTTCTGCTTCTCCGTAGAAAGGACACAATTAATTACTGCGTTGAGCAGGAAAAATCCCACAGAAAACTCAAGAAACTGTGCAACAAGTCCAACTTTTCCAGGCCAGTATTCGGTCAGCTGAATTGTATTGTATATATGTAAATAAATACAGACCAAAAAGGGAAAGCAGCAGCAGCAGAGGAAGAAACGTTAGAAAAAGTATCAAATAAACTTTGGCGTTTTGAGGGTAGGGGGAGGCTAACACCTGGTCAGGTGAGAATGAGAGTGATGAGTTTGATTGGCGAACTTTTTTTGGGTCAGCGAAAAAGGTAAGTATTTGAGTGGGTCACATGGAGGCCCAGAAAAAGGGAGACAATATTATTTTAATGATTGTGAATAAGGGGATTTTTCGGGTTTTAGGAACATTTTTGGGTGACTTTTTGATAGAGGAATTCTATTTATCTGTACAGAAAATGTACAGAATTTAAAACGGGTTACCATAAATAAGATAAAAAGTATAGAAATAATATCAATTGCATTCAAATTTATTATTTTTGTAGTTTCCAATGCTCTGTACCGTTTTTAAATGCAATATTCCATTTAATTGAAATTTATTTCTGTTCAAATAAAACCTTGATGCGTTAGTTATTAAAACCAAAAATAAACAGCATAATCTTTAGCAAGCCAAAATGCTATTTAAATTTTTTTGAAGCCCCAAACAATTTTCAAATTTGAAGTTGGTATTTGATTTCATTATCCAACCAGTTTTGGTTTGCCATTAATTTTTTTGGCTTGCCCAACGAAGCGAATTTGAAGTAGAGGCAACGTATGGTTCAACTCGACTGACACTTTCGTTAGCCATTCGGAAAAAGAGCCCTTTCCCTTTTTCGCCTACTCATTTCATGGCACATTAAATATTTATCCCCGAAAAATGTTTGACCCTTGCCGCATATTTGTGGCTTTCCAGTAATTTTTGGCCACATTTACATACATATGGTTTATATAATATTTGCATTAAAATGTCGAGTGTGTGTTAGCCAAGTGCATACAAAAATATTTATAATGAACAGAGCAAAGACAACTAAAAATAAAAGGGGGCCACAAATCTAGAACAGCCGCCGAAAGGGGTTAGGCCAGAGTCACAGCTTTTCGCCACTTTTCTGTGGCCATATTCCAGTGACATTCAATTTCTCGAAACGAAATTGAAAATGTTGCGCGCCAAAAGCCGCAACATTGTCGGGGCATGTCGGTTAAACCATTTTCTGTTTGCTGATTTCCAACCAGCACGGCAACTTTTATGCTCTGCCATTATAATTAGGCTCAAATTGCTGCACTTTGCTTTGCATTTTAATTACTCAACAACGGCTCGAGAGCCAGGGAGAGGAAGAAGAAAGGCATCTCGGAAATGTTGCACAATTTCCAGGCGAGAGTGAAAGCGCCGACGAGGGGAGCTAACAAGTTGCTGCTCAGCTCAGCTGCCACGCTGCCTTGTCATGGGTTGCCTCCTGCGTGCCTGCCTGCCTGTCCTTCTGTCACTACCAAAAACCTCCAGCGCCTGCTCCTGCCCCCGGCTCCTACTGCCACGCCCCGCGCTCGACAGTCGTCGGGGATAGCATTTCAAGCAAAGTATTTAATTTCCACATCATACACACGGCCGCCCAGGCAAACAATGGATGGGGCGAAAACATAAAATGTGTGCCAAGGCGAAGGCTGCTGGCTGTTTGGTCCATTCAACTCAGTTGAAGGAGTGCACAGGGGGAAATATTATGAAAATATCAGCTGGGATTTCATAGGATGTAGACTCTTCTTTGTGTTATCCATCTCACATTTACATTTAATAGTCTAACTTAATAAAGATACATTTTAAAATTCAGAAGTAATAAATTGACATTTGTATGTGCAGATATTTTTTCTTTCAGTGTGAGGCAAAAGGTAGCATTCTCGAGCTGGAAAATAAAAAATAATAAAAGCAAAAGGTAACCAAGAACAGCTGCCAAGCAGAAAACTATGCCATACTTTTTGTTATTCTTTTGGTTTTACTTTGAGACGAACAGAAGGGTCTTTAGTTGCCATTTTAAAAGCATGCTTGTTAGCAATATGAGCAAAAAGCTTTTTCAAAGCTAAATGCTAAATTTAGACTCACGAACTGAAAGCATTTACCTTTATTTAAGATTAAAATATTGTAAGTATTTTTTTATATTTATATATAACCTATATCTTTTTCTCCTTGGTGTTTACATTTATTTCAGGAATCAGATTTGCTTTTAAAATTGTTACCGATGTCACAATTGTTTCTCTGAGACTGTAACCATATTTGGTATCATGCCACAGACTAATCGGTAAATAAACATTTTAATAGCTGGGTCTAATGCTAATTAGCATGGCAATTAGTGCACATAATTGTTTTAAATCGAATTATTATAATACTACATCCGACTTAAGTTGTATAAAGAGTAAATAATTATTTTGTTTTACATTTATTTTAAGACTTGTATCTTTTATTCAGGGCTTCCATAATCCATCACACCGTTCTTGGCGCCCTTTCACTATTCAATTCTGTTTCTTGATTCATATGCTGTCGCTGAGCTTCCTCGTTTTCATCCATTTTATTGCTTTAATTTTGTCACGTTTTCGGGGCGGAGAAAGTGCGCCGCCAAAAGAAAAGAAAAGAAAAGAGATGGAAAGCAGTGAAAATGTCAGACAGACAGACAGACAGAAGAGCAAAAGGTTCTTGCAAATCATTTCCATTTCAATGCTGCCTTTTATTTCTTTCTTTTCGCCCTTTGCAAATAAATATAAATAGCAAAATTTACCATTTTGTGCAGCGAGGAACGACTTTCGAAAGTTTTCAACGAAAGTTTTCCGTTTCGGGCAATTGTTTTTCTCTATTTACATCTTTATAGATTCCCGCGCCTTTCTGCCTTCTCAACTGCCACTCAAATCAATTTCGAATCCTTAAAGCTGATGATGATTTAAAGATTTCCCTCGGATTATAAAGGCATACCCCTCTTTATATGGATGCAAGCGGCGAACCGAACGAGCTGGGACAGGTGGAAAAATTCAGAGGGGTGAAGGGACAAATGTCGACGGTGACCCGCTGCCAAGTCAATAAATTCTCATTGCCTAAGCCATAAATCAGCATCATGGCGCGCTAAGTGTCATTTTTTGTGACGTTCGGATGGCTTTTTACCAGGTGAAACCACAACAAGGGGCGGTTCGAATCGCTAAGAGAGAGATGACGGAGCACTCAGAGAAAATAGGGGTAAGAACGGGTTAACTCACAGCTCACAACTTAAGTTTGCAATGCAATGTACAAGCAAAGGAACAAATATGAGCAGAATAAGAGGAGAAACTAAAAATCTATACTGCCCCGAGACCCTTGGGAGGAAAAGCGAAATGTACGACCTTAGCATGAAGTTAAAAGATGTTTCTGCTGAGATTATTTTCAAAATTTGCACATTTTTTTAGATTTAAAGAAATGAGTCCTCAGTGTAGATTGGCTCGGAATTGGATCTGTTACTGGCAGCTTCACAATGCGCGTTATAATTTACACCTGGCGAAAAGCGAACGGCAGCAGGAGCAGCCAACAACCTCAACCAACTACAACTGTCATTTGACCTTAACCAGACTGGGGGTGCTTTCTGTGGAAATAGGAAGGGTTGTAGAGGTCATCCAGGCGGTGTGAAAAGCGGGACGGAATAAGGAGTGGGAGCCGTAATCTTTGTTGCGGTTTCTGCGGTTGGCTGAATGTGCCCCGGATCCGGATCCCAACTGTTCTGGATTGGTTATATAGTGCCATGTTATATATTTTAGTCAAAAGTGCAATTGCTTGATTTGAAAATTGTCAAACTGACAAAGTGCCACAAGCGAAAAGGTGATAGTTGTGGGGAGAAAGGAAAGAGAGAGACAGGTCGGTCATCGAAGATAGTTCAACTCGACTTTTTCACTTGATTGATGCCTTTCAACCTCAATACTTGTTGGGTTTCAAAATTCAACTAAGGTGTCTTCGTACTTATTTATATTGATTTTTTAACACTTAAATGTCAAAAATTAATGTTCATAGAACAAGAAACAAGCAAGTGTGCAAAAAAAAAAAGAAATATACACATTTAAAAGTTTTAAAGATATTTCCAAACTTTATCAATTGCTTTTGTTTGCCATCGATTATCCCTAAAAGTTTACTAGTAGATCGACTTAAGTTTCCAAGTTTTTAGCTGCTGCAGACCCTTTACCATTCCGTAAATCGATGGACTGTAAAAGGACTAATAAAATGTCCCAATTAAACCTCGATTCGATCAATAAAGGACGCACACTCCTTGGTCGGGGCAACTTAAAGCTTTACGCTTTTATTGGAAAGCCCATCTATCTGGCTCTTACTGGCAGCGGAACCTCCACTTTGGAGGAGCCCCCCTTTCACCAGTCCCGTCGCCGCCGCCACTGTGCTCCAGGCAGCTGCGTTGATTGCCGTAACAGCTTTTGAAATTAAGTCGCTGCAAGTCGGCTGTAGTTCAGACTAGGGGTTGGAGGGGGATGAGCGAATGATTTCAGGACCAGGGGACATTTGCCAGCAGAAGATGGAATGAGGCTCAGAGCAAGTCGGAGTTACACCAAGGAAAAAGAAAAGTGTAAAGTCATTTTATTAATACGAATTTATGATACGATTTTTATCACCTTTAAAACCTTTTAAACAGTAAAAATAACAACCACAGCTGGTCATGAATCAGACAGACAGTTACAGTTAATAATAAATGTAATCGAATGTCGCGTGTAAGTTTAGCTTTTGTTCGAAGAACTCTCAAGTGTGAAGCCTAGCCTGTGAACAAATATAAAGCTTTAAGTCCCTCTAAGCGCTCTTTCATATTTTAAGCCCCATTACCAAGTACCTTAACTTCTCGAAACAATTAAGATAGAATTTAAATCATACGATGTTTTTGTAGAGTTTTCTATGTTTTCATTAAACTAATTATACAAAAATATATGATATTTTTTCGGTGCAGGGCGCCACACACTCGCACAATTGACGCAATTGCAGCGATACTTTGATTTTATTTCATTTGCCGGCAACATCTGAGGAGCGGATGGTATGGGGTCCGCCGATGGGGAAACGAGTATAAAATGCAGGCGCACCAGAGGAAGAGGACGACCAGGACGAGGACGTGGGCGAGGACGAGGACGAGAGATGAAGAGCCAAACGGCGAAACAGTTGCCAATAAAAATTGCATCGAAAACGCTTAACCAAGCAGCGTGCATCAAATTGATTTCATGCTCCTCCAACGTTGACTGTAGTTTTACAACGTGCATCATCCGCACTCCCACACACATTTTTACACACACACACACATGCACACAGATGTCGAGAGCCCCAAAAAATATGCTACGCTTTTCCCCGAGTCGCACAAAAATATTGTCTGTCAATATTCGAATACCGCACATCGCAATCCACACCCAAAGACCCAAACCCAAACTCGGAAAACGAAGCGAAACCAACCCAAAAACCATTGAAGAGCGAACGGTAACGAAATGTAATTTTTGTTTTCCCTTCCGCCGCCGCCCCCCAAAAAAGTGATGAACCAAAAATAAAGGAAAACAGAACAACAACAATGAGCACAAGGACTACAAATCCAGAAAGCAAAACGAAAACGAACTACGAACTGTGTGTGCTCTGGCATCGGAATCAGTTGCTTGGAAACTGAATTCAAAGTATATTCTCTTAAAAATAAATTGAATATGAATAAAAACCTGACACTAAAACCCTTTATATACCCGATAGCAATTATTAAGTTAAATTAAGTATGGTTAAACTTATAGATTGTTATTAGAAATTTTACTGGATGATTATATATATTAAATGTTAATAAACTATCTTTCGTAGTGTAAGAATCACTATAACTTGTAGATATTATAATAGAATCTTAAGAAGAAGAAAGAGAAGAAAATATACAACACAGTGTTGCTTATATTTACATTACTGCAAATATGAAAATATATGTTTTCTTCAGCAAAATAAATTAAACAAATTAATTATTACACCTTAGATATGACACTGAGTATTGTTTACCACCGAGTCAAGGTAAATAATTAATTCATTCCGCAAAATATAGTTTGAGATTATTTTTCTAGAAAAGGGCTTGGAGCCACGCTAAAGGGTATTTAAGAGGGGAAAAGCAAAAGTGGCATGCGTGAAAAACGTGAAAATTGCCGCCGCTGTTTTCGATTTTTACGCTCAATCCCTCAATCAGCAACTACCTTCACACCCCGTCGCTCGCCGATCCCCTTCTCTCATGTGCCAACAAATTCATGGCGCCAAAGAGGGAATCCAGTTATCCTGGCATGAGAATGGCGCATGCCTTTAAACTTGTTATTTCAAGGATATGCACAACGCGCGCTCACTCGCTCTGGCTTCGAACCAAGAAACGGACAGAGAAGCTGTGAGCCCCCGAAAAATCTGACAATCGGCGGCTTTGGCAACAATTTGGCTGTGTTGTTGCCAGATATTTCTTTATCTCCACATAAGCATCGCGTAAGAATGAACTACACATATTACTATTGTGTTCGAAATAATAGTGCTGTTGCGTATTTCCTTAAATTCATCAGAATTTAACAATCAACCTGAACCATTAAGATATTTTTGTGAAGCTATTACTACTTGACCTACAAGTCTAAGTAAAGTAATAGAGGTTGCATCTAGTCTTTAATTTCAATTTACATACAAATATGTATATAATTCATATTTGTTTACTAATCTAAGTTATTCAATGTTTTTAAACTGAAAGAATACTCAAAATTAAAAAACACAATTAATTAGGAACTGGGAACACTCCAAGAATTAAGTATATTTAATTTTTTAAACTTTATTTCGCTCAGACTCGTACATAAGCACGTGAGTACTGGAAACGGAATCGTGCAGCTGTATCATATCTATTCGATTTGCAACTCTCAGCATTGTTTGGCATGTTTAGCAGCTCACTGAGCAATTTGCGAGACGCCATGCCAGAGATCCAGAGCCAAAGCCAAAGCAGTTGCCAATTGCAATGTGAAACTCGCCGAAAAAAATGCGCTTGATCCCAAGTTGAAGGATTCAAATGAAAGGCACTCAAAATATACATATTTACGGAGAAATATTTAATATGCGCTCTTTCCAGGGATAAAGGGGTTCTTTGCCTTGCACTTAATCCGGTCGTAAATGTTCATGTTGATGAAAATAATAAAAATAGTTATTATCAATACCTTACGTGCATTCGAAATGCAAACGCAGCTGGAAGGAAAGTGCATTTTGACATTTTAACTTCAGGAGGTATGTCTTGCTAAGTGGCGCGAACATTAAGACTAAATGCTCAAGCTAATTAGTTCTTTAAGTTAACATTACATTGACGACATATTTATTGTTTTAGATGCTTGATTTCAACCTAAGATGAACTTTAAGAAGATCAAGAAAAAGATGGCTCCCCTTTAGAAACAGCTGTATATCCAAGCCGTGGACTCACTTAAAAGTAACTTTTGTTCAATTATTCAGCAATTAGAATCCAGTCGCTTGGCTGTGACAGGTGAGTTGGCACGCACACTCACACACCACACCTGTACGGCGGCACACATGCACATCAATCAAGCCGCAGAGCGCAGAGGATCGAGTGGCGAGGTAACCTTCAGAGAAATCAACCGCAAATTGGTTGTGGCAATCGATGGCTAATCGAAGGAGGTAGGTCCTCCAATGCGGATGGCATCGCTGAAGTGTCAATGGCAACATTCCATAAAGCACAACTGACACTTCGTAGGGGAAGTCCGTCCCCCTTTTCAAACAGTGTCTCCTTCCCCCCTTCCCTTGTTCCTCTAGCAACTGAATTTGATTTAAGGCCCAACTACTGCAGGATTTTCCAGCAACAGAAAAAACGCGACAGGCGTGAACAAAAAAAAAATGAAACACAACTGGAACACACAAACTCACACGCGTATGTATATGGGGGAGGCGAGCGGACGAGTGTTTTTTGAGGGCGTGGCGCGTCAAAGTCAGTCAAAGCGAAGGCAAAACCTTTAGTCAAGTTTGAAAGATTGATTAGTTTTTAACAACTTGTGACTGGGAAGCGGGCAGCAGCGGGGCAGGGCGGGAAAAGCTGTTGCGAAAAAGGCGGTGAAGGGTCTCGTTCGGGGCTATAGATATAGTTCTGCGTTATGCGTCCCAGTTTTCCCAAGGCTACACAAGCAGAAAAAGGAATATCTGGTATTTAGTAAAAGCAAAAGAATGAAAGAATATATCGTAATGTTTTATATATTGAAATTCAATATAAATTTAGGACATAACCTCTTCATAATTTATTTTGAAGTAATAATAATTTAAACTAAGTCCTACTTTTTAACAGTGCCAAGGATGAGTTCAACACGTGCACTGAATTAACACAGAATGTGAGTTTTGGAAAGTGAGAAGGGCAAAAAGGAGACCAAAGAAGAGCCGTATCCTGGCAAGGATGTTTGATCGAACCAGCAGCCTGCTGGCTGAATGGTAGCAATTAGCCCAGGACCAAACGCAGAGTTGTCAAAGAAGCTCTGGCAACGTTAGGCAAATGCCATGAATTCCCACTTCGATTTCTGGTCAGAAAGAGTATTTTAAGGTCCAGGGGAGCCCTGCCCTGCTGCTGTAACATTTCCCACTTTCACTCCCACTTTCCAATGCAAGTGTGTCGCACACACACTCACGCATGCAGAGAGAGCGGAGAGCTGCATACTGAATCACATTTGGTATTTGCATACGAAATGTATTTGCGCTCAACGAAGCACAACAATAAACATTGTAAATATATATTCTTTTTCTCCACTTTCTTCCCTTGTTTTATTTTTTATTTTTGATGCGCTGGCGTACTTTATTTTATTTATGCTGCTGCCTGTTGTTGTTCCTTCCCCACTCTTTCCTGCCTTCGCTTGTCGTTTATCGTGCTGGCCTGGTGTTAGTTTTTATTATTATAGCATATATTATTCAATTGTCGTTGCCTACATACGTCGACCACGAAACACAAGTATATGTTTCTGTTTCAATGTTTGTTGGCCGGATTGTAAAAATATTTTTGATGGACAACTTTTACAGTGGAAATTCAGCACAGGGAAGGGGATTTTGCAATTTAACCTTTGCCGTCTTTGTGTAAATGTCACTCCCAAATGAAAATCAAATATCATTTGTTACATTTTGAGCAAAAACAGGAAGAGATTACATTGAATCACTCTGATTTTTAAATGGCCTAAAAAGTAAAATAAACAAACCAACGAAAATATATGAAACCAATACCAATATTTATACATAAAATATATTTTGTATAAAAACCTTTCAGGCTTGATAGAAGTCGCTCTGGAGGCGTTTAATTTCTCGGTTCCGGTGGAACAGTCAATCGTTTTATTGCTTTTGGCAAGCTGGTTAAAAACTGGATACTGGATATATCATTGGAAGCTATCCATGAATCTCTCTTCACTGACAACCACACAAGTTATGAATTATTAGAAAGTTATAGTTTGAAAACAAGGGAACTAGAAATATACCCAAATTTAAGGCGTTTCTTAAATGCCCTTTTCGCTTCCTCCATTTAGTTAATTCAACTAATTTGCTTAAGTTTACATTAACTTCACTTGCAGTGGCGACAGCAACAACAACAACAATTAGCAGCACGTGGAAGGTCCACGTAATTGAAAAGAAAAAAAGAGGAAAAATTGCAAAGGGGAAGGTCCCAACATCGACCAGGCCGAGTGAAACAGATCCAGATAGCCAGGCTCAAGCCCAAGGAGCGGATTCTAATTAAATTCGCGCTCGCACTTTCATTTAAGCAAATTTACAATGTGGGCGTGGCGCGAGTGCAGAAAAAAGGCGGCGGGGCCAAAGTTGAAGGCAACATTAATTGCAAATCCGCAGAGGCCGCCGCACACAACGAGAAAAGGGGGGCGGCTGAAGAGGGGGATTGGGCCGTGTGAAAACCAAAGCCGGAGCCTTGTCAACCGGCGTTGTCCTTTCCGAGCAGCGCAGCATCCTTGACCCGTTTTTGTGAGCGCTCTCTCCTCTCCTTTTGCCGCGCCGCAAATGCCGCAATATTAAAATGACTTTTTCTTACTTCATTTCATTGCATTTCATGAACAATTTAAGCCAATTGTGCAGTCTCGTCCTTGCTCCCAGCGCCTTCCCTAGGACCTTATAAATTAATTTCGCAAAATCGGTTTACTGCAGCAGCAGCAAAGTCACTGGTGAATCGTAGAAACTTTCGTCGTGTTGGTCCTTGCTCTAAATTAAATAAATAACTGAAAAGGGCTTTGCCAGGCGAATAAAATCAATCTGACAGCAATTTAAAGTGAGAATGGAAAAGGAGAGTTTAAAATATAATTGATTCAAATCAAATCTACGAGTTTGTGTTAATAAATTGAATTTGTAGTAATAAAAGTGGAACAACTACAAGTCTTTGTTAAGTATAAATAAACATCTTGCCATCTAAATTATTTTATATTTAGGTATATGACTTTAGTAGAAGTCTTCAATAATTTGAATTATTTATGGATTTTGGTTTAGTTTGTAGAATAAATATTTTCCTCCTTGAGATATTATCTTCCACTTAAAGCAATTGTACTAAAGATGTTTCTCTTATTCCTTTAATTAATTGTCCTTTTTAAGATACTTATTATATATTAATTTTATATATACTAATCACCAAGCAAGTTTTAAAGGCCAATTCAACGCTTCTTTTATGCATTTTGAGACTTATTTTGGCCTATAGACGACACAACCCATCGCGTCACGGCCGTCGCCGCCACACACCATTTTTAATTAAATTCGAGCGGCATCTTTCGTGCAACTTAACACGAAAATCTTATTTACACGCCAACCGCAATTTAATGTAGCATACATTCGAGCTCGCCCGGGCGGCAACCTTTTTATTTACGACTTCAATAACATGAAACGCGTGCGCCTACTGTAGAGGGAGGGATTTTCCCCAGAAGAAAAGCGGGTGGCGTTGGTGTGCGTTAGGGAAGGAGGCGTCAAAAAGTTATTAAAATGTGCCCGCTTCGAGCTATAAGGCGCAGTGCCTCTCATTCACTCCCGCCGACTGTCTGCGACTTATTTATTGGGGTTCCGCTCGCGACAGGTGGTTGCCCCACCAATTCACTTCACCGAACCGAACCGCACCCGGCCGCACATGTGTGTAAGTGTGCGACAGATGGCGAGGGTGGCAATGATTTCGGCGGCACCGGAGATTGCAACAGCTCCGGCAACAGGATTCAAGTCAGGAGGATCCTAATTCAAGGAGCTTTTCTTCATTTAGTTTAACAACTAATCGATTTAGGCATTTTTTAAGTTCGACCAAGATTTAGTCTTATAGTTTTTCAAGACTAAATGCAACCAGAGCTTGTAGCGATACCTATGTATATATACATATGATACTATTTTTCTTAAGGCCTCTCTAAATATGTGAATATTATTTTACGGCGAGGACATCGATGCCCAGCTCTTTGAGTTCTTTTTAAAGGCCGATCCTCACTTGCTCGTCTCGACAACGAAGCTGGAATGGCTGCATGGCTGCAAGCATGCGGAATAAAGACGAATAAAAGTGTAATTGGACAGATAACTATTTTTGTGTGCCTATTTAAGAGGAGATTTTCTTTAAGTTTTTTCCTTTATTCACTTCATTTGCATAAATCATAAAAAGCCACCACAAAAACTTGCCACAAATGAAGCGAATTTTCTAAAAATAATTGCCACATTCTGAGGAATTTTGTCAGAAGAAATTCAGTTGCCTTCGTTGCACCTGGCTGTCGTTTTCGACCTCGTATTGACCTCAACCTCTTAACTGAATTTCCAGACGTGACACAAAAAGATATTTGCACAGCACTTGCAGCTAACACAAGAATAACACACACACACATACAGAAAGAGAGAGAGAGAATCGTATGGGAAATGCCATTGAAGTTGCCTTTTCAATTGCCAAGAAAAACTTTTGCCAGAAGTTTACTCCTGTCCCTTCCCCACTCCGTTGACTATTTTTATATAATAACTCTGACTTCCAGCAGACCGGAGCTCGAGAGCGAGAATTAAAATAAACATCGCATAAAATATATGTAGACAGCTGCGGTCAAAATAATAGTATAAAATGTGTACATAGGAGAATTTAGAATAACTCCCTTATAACCATGACCTACATAGTTGTTAGAGAATGAAACAAAATTGGTTTTAACTTTAAAGAGATGTCTAATTTCCTAAATTTATATAATCAAACAAAAATTGAAAAGGTTTCTCTAATTCAGTTGATTTACTGCCTGCGTTGCACTACAATCCCCACTGACTCCGTCCTGAAGTCAAGATTTCACAACAATTGCTACCTATTATTTGCACCTCCGCTGTGTGTATATAAAGTTTTTAAAAGGCAAGTTCGAGTTGACTCCTGCAGCATAAGAATTTGAATATTTATAAAGATTTTTGCATTTTCGGCAGGGGGGGAAGAGAACTTCTTCATTGAAAAATTGTTTATTTGCGCCTGGTTCGAGTCGAACCACTGCCCGAGATCGTCAACGACGCCGCGGGGTGTTGGCTGCGAGGGGTTAAAGGGGTCTAACAAAAAACTTTTGCCTAAGTCATGCAAATGCAACTTTGAAGTTGTATTAAAAAGTTCAGGTCCGTACCTCGTGTGCTCTCTGCTCTACTCTGCCCCAAAAGCATTGGCTGCATTATGCGTCCAAGCGTGGCAAGTCTATTAAAAATTACTTGTGCATTTTCTTTTCACAATATACACAATCGCTACCATTGGGTTAAAGCTGTCCCGCCAATTTGACGGCACGAGAATAAACAACAAAGTTTACCCAAGTCACTGTGCTGCAGCGCTTTTCCGGGGGCAGATTCCAGGAGGCCTTGCCGGATGGCTGCTTTAATAGTTGTTTGTGTTCAACAGTTGTTTAAAATATAGTTTTTTTCTTTATTTGCTGAGTTTTTAAGTGTTTGCTAAGGTTTGATAACTTTCTATTTAAGTTTTTAAGGTTTAATGGCTTAGTTGTAGTTTGAAGTTTTTAATGATTTATTTAAAAGATTGTTGCCTTGTAATTAAATCCGGCGGTTTATAGGTTTTCTTTCCTTTTAATTTTTTAGTTGGTTTTAACTTTTATTTATCTTTTTCTCTGGGAGTAAATAGTGGTAAAAGATGGGAAGGGAAAGATGTATTTATCTTACCGCCGATATGAAAATTGCACACACTCGACGAGAATGTTTTCTTCGAAAAAAGAGCGTTTAATTTTTACACCTAAACTAAATAAATATTCAATATTTAAATAACAAAATCTATAGAAACTAGCAGGCAACTGGAGCACGACCCATTCAACACTTTCAATTAAAATAAAGCAAAGGTATTCCCGTTCCACTAAAAAAAAAAGTATAAAAAAACAACAAACAAACAAACAAACAAGCGACAGACAAACGCGCGTCAAAAAGCAACAAATGCGTTTAATCAAACATGCAGAGGAGCTCAAAAACAGAACAGAAACAGAAGAACATCATCCTTCTATATAGAACGGGAAAGGGTGGGAATTCCGAGCCCTGAGACCTACATAGTTGCCCCCAAGCAATAGACTCAGAGGGGGCAGAGGAAAATAGAATGCGATCTGGGCATAAAATGCAGAAAAATCAAAAACCAACAAACAGCCAGCGCAAATATTTGTCAACTGTAATGAACATTTCATATTTTTGCCCCCGTTGCCCCCTTCCGTGTTCGCTTTTAGAATTCTTCTTCAGCAGCAACTTCATCATCAATGTTTTTCCTGCCTGCCTGCTTTTCATAGCCCATTTTCTTTTCACATGCAAAAATTGTGTTCAGAGTCCAGAACTCAATGAGCGAAAAGGTTTCTCACCCCCAGACACACTTTTTTTCCTCTCCATCTGCTTGGCTTTTACACTTGAAACGGTTTTAGAAAATAGGTTTCAGTTGGAATGAAAATATATGTGAAATTATGCATACTTTTATTATAAGGGAATAAATTATTCAATGAAGATAAAACAAATAAATGTAGAAAGCCTCGTTCAACAAGAAAAAAGAAAACAAAATACTTAAAATAGGGGTCTCTCGTTCGCTACTGAAAGCAACTTGTAAACTGGTTCCTTGGACATTGCAGGTAAAGCTTGAAAGAAAGAGCGAGATAGATTATCTACCTAATATTTACACAGAAACCGGCAAGACAATCCTATAAAGTAACTATAGACATTGTTTTGAACGTTGGACAACATCTTCATACTCCCTATAATTTAACATTTTCTAAAAAAAAAAGTTGTAAGTGGTTCAATATAATTTGATTGGGTTTCTTGCAGTGCTCTTCCACTCGTCATAAATAGAAATGTGACACAACACATGTTGCTGTCCCGCAGGCACATTTCTCCATTTCCCTTGGCCGTCTTACCTCTCGTGGTGCGTGTGTGCCACGTGTAGACATTCCCACACACAAGCCCCCCCTCCCCAGAAACACACACCTGCCCCACCCACAACGAACACACACATTCATCTATAGGTGTACGCCTGGCTGTGTTATCACTTAACAACACAAATCGGTGCGAAATACGTAGCCAGATTCTAATTTATTTTCAATTTAAAAAGGTAAATGTGCCAAGCAGCAGACAGAAAAGAGGTTTGCGAAATAGGAGATGGATTCTGGGTGGTTTTTCGAGTGGTTTTGGTGCGGTGTTTGGGGTGGTTGGGTTGGTTTCATGGGCCAGCCAACAAGCAATTGCCCTGAGGCAAACTATTTGCACACAAAAATTGTTGCCAGCAATTTTGCAGCAGCAGCAGCAGGCGAGCAGGTGAGAGGGTAAAGAAGGGGGTAAAAATGTGACACAAAGCAAATGTTTGTGTGAAAAGCAGAGGCCTTCAGCAAATACCACCTAAAAGAGGGGTTCAAATGGCGGACGGTGGAAGTACGAGCATTAACAGACATCGGGGGATCAGGCTTTGAGAGCTGTGCAAATTGTTTAGCCGGTTAAAGAAATTAAAACGCTTTGCACAATTTAACTTTTGCAAAAGCTAAAGCCGGTGAGAAGTTGGCTCAATCCTCTTCACTCTTTCCACTTGTCCATCCCGGGGAAACCCGAAGGATACTCGGACAAAGCTGCATTCGAGAAATCTAAGCTAGTTGCATGCTGGCTTTGCTGGCTTTAGATACAACCTTTAGATGGTTCTTTCCAATCAAAAGCTATTTAATTTATTTATTTAAGGCGAACCCCTTTTGAATCTGAATTTATTTAAATTAAATAAAATGCGATGATGTTCTGTAACTTTTCGCTGATAAAAAAAAGATGTCAAGCCCTATATTCCTGAAAAATTCAAAGTAGAAGTCCATAAGTATTTTTTTCTGGCGAATAAAAATATTAGGACGGCAAGGCAATCTCTTTCGGCTGAATTTATAATCCATTTGCCTAACATTTCATCAGCTTTGGCGCTGTGTCTCCTCTTTCAAACACAACTCACGTACTTCACCTGCCACTTTTGCCTTTTGCTCTGTCCTCAGACGGCTTTTGGCCAAAAAAACAGTTTTAAAGCCCTAAAACACTGACAGGCGACAACAACATTGAAATGGCAACAAAACAGGACGAAGCCAAACCGGCAAAAGTAACAGCAGCGACCTCAACACGCGGCCCGCTTATCGGAGCAACAACAGCTGCGACCGAAAAACAAAAATACAGGACAATCTCTAGAGTGAGAACTTTCGACTTATAAATATTTGGTCTTTACCCAAATAATTGTGTTAGGTTCTCAAACACAGTTTGTTTCCATTATTTTATATATTACGAATGTGTTAAGAAGTGGAACATTAAGCTAGATTTTGAGGTGCTTTTAGATTTTATATTTTAAAATATAATCCTAGTTTAAATACGGACTTACCTTAGTGGGTCCTTGGTCAGTAGCATTTTATCAAAGTTCCACTGTTCACGCTGTTGTGTTACATTTTCTATTGCATAAGCCAAGGCGCTAGCGACTCTAAAACAGCCAACAGCCATTTTATTATTATGTGCAAAGTTTTTCAAGCGCAGCGCTACGGCGAAATAAAAAAATAAGAAAAATAAAAATAAATAAGAATAAAAACAACACACAGACACAAATTCTGTGAAAACTGAAAATACGAGAGAGGAAAAGCGCTGGCTCATTTATAACAGGAGGCGAGCAAGGGAGGAAGGGCGGGAAGCGAGAGTGACAACGTCGTGATGCATGATGACAGCAGCAGGGTAATAATGACAACGACGACTGCAATGGAGCAGACAACGCTCCAGGACGAACGCAGGACGCAAGAGCTCCTTCCAGCACAAGGTTGAAAGTTGAAAGCTGAAAGCCAGCCAAGAAGATGGAGTGCACGAGCGGCAGGTAGGTGGAAAATTTTAGATGCATTTCGCATGCAAATGTTTGCAATGCCAGATAAAAATGACTTTCCCAGGACTCTGTCGCTCAGCGAAAATGAGCAGAATTGCAGGTATTCCGCAAAACTATTTTCACTGCGACAAAACTTCAAGCGCTCAAGAAGGCTTTACAATAACACAAGATATATAGTTTAACAAAAAAAATTGAGAACAGACAATTTCTTTTTATGATAATTTAGACTTAAACATATAATTGATATCTTTTGTATTAAAACTATTGTATTAAAACTCTCATACAAAATATAAGATTAATAGAAAGAAAGAAGGGAGAAAATGCGAATCTCTCTCTAGGTATTGCTTGTACATTGCAGACAAAGCGGGGAAGAGATATGGACAGGAAACTGACAAGTGCGGTTATTTTGTTCCTCTTAAAAACTTTTTTATAGTGTTCCCATTAGCAGGACCCGCATTGACCCTCCACAAATGACAATCAATGAGACACAAAGCAAACTTTTACTTAGCACAAAAATTTTGCCTCAACAATTGTGATAAGAGATAGTGAAAACTCGACAGAAGAGAGGGAGAGAAAACTTAAAGGGAGGAAGAGAAAACTTTTCCACATACTAGGGAAAACTTGGTAGAAAAGATATTCGGATTTGGTTTTTGGACCATTGATAGATTGTTATGCTCAAGTTCGCTTAGTTGGACACAAGTTCGGCCTGGCACTACAGGCAAAATTTAGATTGATCTGACCAAGAACTTGGCTTATTAATTTGCATCGGCTAAAGAGGAAAAGCAGCGGGGAAAGGCGGGTAAAAACAGCAGCTGCTGGGTAAAGTTTAAATGGCATTGAAATGGCGGACTAACTTTTTGTCAGCTAAAACATTTTGTAAAGCAGCCAAGAGGGGAGCGAGAGAGAGTGCGAGGGCTACAGGTACACACGTTGGCTCACTTCAATCACTTTAATTGAAACACGAAGTCTACGCATTTATCTACATCAGCTGCAAATATTACTTTTTGCCCAGGTCGGTCGCTTTTCCTCCTGCAGATAATGATGAAGATGAAGGAAGGTACGCAGCTCCTGTTTTCCACCCCCTCATGGTACGTGTGTGTGGGCTGCGTGAAAAGACTTCAATTAGGCGAATTGTGAGAGGCAAAGGCAAAATGTCCCCCAAATATGTTTATCTCCTAGACAGGAAATTGACACAATTTTTTGTCTGTCTCTCCCCGAGAAAGAAGTAAAAGGATGCAGGATTCAACAAGTCCGTGTGTTTGGTCTGGAAGGAATGCGATTGTATAAATGAAAGCACACTGGAAATAAGTGAAATGATGAAAATTATTAATGATTGCAGATAATCATCAAAATCAGAGCGAAAGAGATTAGGAAAGTGTCCTTCATGAGTAACTTTTCTATTTGAAATTATTCATATTTAAAAATTCAGAATAACTTAAGTTTTTTCCCTAGTTATAGTTTCCAAATTAGTCTAAAAAATAATTTTAATCTTTAAACACATAATAAATCAGTTAACTATACTACTATACTACTATATATATACAATATAATCAAGATATATACTCTGAAATAAATATACTCATAATAAATAGTTAACTGATTTATACTATATATACAATATAATCAAGATATACACTCTGAAATCTTTTTCCCAGTGTCCCTTTAAATATTAATTAATTCTTTCCACAGGAACTATCGAGGAGTAGTAATATCCAAATCAGAAATGTAATCTAAATTATCCAGTTCATTATTTCCACACCGGCATATATTTTTCGCGCTGCATTAAACACAAGCCCATAAGAGCTATGCCAAAAACAAATTGTTGGCCACTAAAACTACATGAATTTAAATGTGTATTTAATTAATTCGATCAGACTTAATGTGGCAATGTAGGCAAAAAAGCAATACAAAAAAAAACAAATTTGCCAATTCAATAGGCCACAATAAAAATAACGGAAAAAAGGTAGTTTATAAAATAAGCTACGCAAGTCGGTGTAATGACACATACAATTTGTGGTTATCAAATGGTAAAAATGCATATGCAAATTAATTACAAAAATATTACAAAATGAATGCAGATTTTGTATTATAAAAGCCATACAATACTTTGTATAATGGGCTAAGTAGGCCAAGGGGATGGCTTTAATTATAATTGGATTTAAGTGTAGATGAAATCTGTTTAAGAATGGCGAACATTAAAAAAAAAAATATCAGCCCAATAAACTCCCTACCTATCCTACCATCCGCTAAGTTCTCCCTTCATAATTTCCATCCCCCGAGGGTCACATCTTCCAACTTGGTTTATTCGTGATAAATCCTTTACTGGCCCTCAAAAAAAAAAACCAATTCCATTTATGGCCGTCAAATGATTTCAGTTATAATTTAATGTTGGCCAGAAAAGAGTGTGGCAAGCGATGAGGGGCTGCGACTTGGCCCGAGGCGGCTGTGGCCTTGTCTTAATGTCTAAGCCATAAATTGACGGTATTAGACGAGGGAGAGAGAGGTCACCGAAAAGCTTTGTCAAGGGTCTCAGACGCGGCGAAACGGGAGATCCGTTCCTCGGGTCCCCATAATCAAAAGAAATTTACAAACAGCTCTGATTTAAAATGCCAATAATTTTTCGGCGGAATGTTCTTTCAGGCAGCATCAGAAATGCAGAGAAAATATATAAATGAAATCGTAGAAACATTTGTATTATTTATACGATATAGGGATGTATTCGATCAGATACATCTTCGAAAAATATTATGCTCAATAGAGAAGCATTTAAAAGAATTTTAAAAACTAAATCGATCCTACATCCCAAATATATCTAAAAAAAATACTGATAAACTGTAAATCATAATTTGGAAATATTTTAAACAATATTAAGGCAGTTTTTCGAGCTGTGCCATGGCGATTTCCCCATTAGAGGCAGCTGCTGAGTCATCATCAGACATCTGCTGGCCCTGTGGCTCATTTGTCCAAGAGCTCCAACTCCTCTCCTAGGTCTGGCTACTATTTTTATCACTAATAGATGCCACTTTGTTGGTCGGCGATGGCCGAAAGAACGGTAAAAAGAATCACAAGTTTCGTTACGGCCAAATTGTTGACAAATTTCAAGGCGCACCTGGAAGACAAATTATCAAAAAAGGTGGAAAGAGGGTGGAAAAACTTTCTGCAAGGTAATGAAATGATGACAAAGCGACCAAGAAGAAAATCAGGAAACCCGAAAAGACAAAAAAAAAATCCCTTTGTTTTGTTGACTCTGCTGTGGGATGTAAATTTTCTCCTTATTCTCCGTTATTTTTTTTCTTTCCCCCTCAGCGTCATTAATTACACGACGCTTTGCAAGGTTGGACAATGTCAGGTGAGATGCTGCTGCCACAGGAGTCGTGGCAGAGCCATCAGGAAGGTTATGTACCTTCGAATCCGTATTTGTATTTGCTTGGGAGTCTCCTCCTGGGCTCGTAAAAGCCAAATGTCTGTCATTTAGTTGATTACAAACACAATTAGCCAAAGGTTTATTTGATTTTCAAGATGCTATGCAAAGAATGTCTAAGATTGAATGTCTGGAGTGGACCGGACGACGGGCACTCGAGAATCGCAAATATCAACGTGTCTGCCAGGTAGCAAATTTCGATCAATCATCGCACCGGCATTCTCGAGATAACATTCCTTACTGACAGTTGGAAATCAACAGAAGAAATTGATATTTAATGGGCATTTAAACGAATGAAAAACCCAGCCAGACCTCTCATAATGTTTATAATTTAGAATTTTATCTGTGACAGGCAAAGAAGAGCTTAGCACGAATTGATTTTTGCATTTATTATTATTTTATAGCTTTAATTATACGATTTTTCAGTAAATAATTATTTGAGTTATGTAGTACAAATTAATTAAGTCTCCTGGTTATTTATTATAAACAAATTTAAGATTTAAAAATTGTTTTAAACTTCCTCATTATAAATAGAATATTAATCTTTTTCCGGTTTATTAATTTCAAATTTCTCTGCCATGTTTACGTCTAATTCTTGTTAAGATCTAGCCTTTAATTAAAAACAAATCAATCAATCCATTGCGGCACACTGCACCGCGATTTCAATAACCAGCAAAACAATTTGCAGGCAACTCCAAGTGCAATCTATCAGTGCAAACTACGGAGGCCCCAAGGCGAATTGACTCCGCATCCATTCCATCGGAGAACGCCTCCACCATCTCCCCCACCTCCTGTCAAAGTTAGTAATCCGGAACTTCATCCATGCGCCGCCGGACAACGAAACCAATATCAATTTCAGGCTTCAAACAAGTGTTGCCCCGAACGGACGGACGGGGCTCATTTTTAATGCGCGACGACAGCGCGCCTGCATAATTATGCATGATCCTGAGGCGAGAGTACAGCAATGCCACGCCCCTACTCGGTCGAACACTCAGAGAAACTTTAAGAAATTATACCTGAACCTCATAGAGATTTTGAGATCAAGTTAAAGTATTCCAGTACAAAAGAAAGGCCTTCACTTCGGCGGGAATATGCATAATCTTCGGTTGACATTGAAAAATAATAAGAAAGACGTTGCAGTTCAATAGCTTATTTTCCATTTATCACAATTTCTTTCATTGCACCTCCAATGATTATATTTTTTAAGAATCCTTACTAACTTTTCATCTAGTATTTTTTTTCCAAGTGAATTCTTGCCGTTTGGCCTTCCCTATTTGTCCCCCGCAGCCGTTTAAGCCACCAATCAGCGTCATTGGCAGCAGCGCACAGAGTCGCTTCAGTTGCCCGGCTAATGCCAACACGGCTGACGCCTGTTTTGAATTTTCAAAAAGTACGTGAAGGACTCCCTACCCGCCCCTCGCCGTGTGTCCTTGCGGACCCACTCTGTCAGCCCCTCCTCCTCCACTCCCCACAACCGCCGACTGCATTGCTTTGGTCCGAAACTGCACCAAAGTATGGCAATCATTTTTGCTTTAAGGCTCGCGCTGAGCTCCGGGCTCAGGACGACGACGGTCTATGGACTCCGCATCTATGGACTACGGCCCCATCTCCATGGCTATGCCCCATCTCGGAATGACCAACATTTTCAATTACAACAAAGGAATGCCGGTCATTATTTATTATGCCGACCGCATGGCCTCCAGACTCCGACTGGAGGCGGCGACTCTACCTCTCATTTCCGTGCTTTCAACTTGAATCGTTGAAATATGCACAGGGGAAAATAATGAGCCACAATCAGACGGTACTAATCGACTTGAACTGCAAGACATTGTCTAACATTTGAATGGCTTGATTTCAGCAATTACTATATAATTATAGTTCAAACTTCAAAACCTCTTCATAAACCTTTCAAAACCTCAGAAATTAATTTGATATTTTTTCTTATAAAAAATCAACCTGACTCGCACAACGATTTCCATATACATTATTTCCATGAAATACTTTATTCAAATGCCCCCAAGGATCTTTTATGCACCAAGGTGCATTCATCCCATGTAGATGGATTGATGAGTAGCTTGAAAGCAAAGTGCCAGAGAATGGATGAAAATTACTAATCATTTGATTGGTTTAATTTAATCATACTCTATGCTACATTTTTAAGGCTCTTGTTTTTCAAGTGTAATTTTGCTTTTTCAGCCTTTTCTCTGTTGCACAGCTCATTTCAGTTGGCGCGGCAACTTAAGCCTTCCACAACTGTCCTTTAGCCTCCCGAAACCCGAATCCCTGCCCCGCCGAGATCATCCGATATTCATGAAGAAACTGCTGGCTATATATATATGTATATACTTCCTGCAGTCAGTGTCTGTGCTTCGTCATTTTTCACAAACAGACGGGGCAGCATTTCTGCCTCATTTTCCCCTTACTTCCTACGATGAAAAGCGAGCGGCTTTTCATAATTTTCCGTTTATAAGACGTGCAGCAAGTTGCAGCACTTACCCCCAGCTTACCACTCGAAATCCCCTTTAGTCCTGTCAGTTTTATGTGTTTATGAAATTTTTACGCTGCATATTTCCGTGTGTATATATATATATGTATATAACTTAATTTCCCGAAGCCGAAGGGAAAACTCTCATAAATCAAAAACAGGCGGGGGAACAACATTGCTCTTCCGTAGTTATGGTTTTGTTTTTCTGCCAAAAAAAAAAACGGAGAGAAAACAGAAAAGAGTGCGAAGTTCATTGGCTTCCACTGCGAAGGCATAACATTTTAATTACATTCTAAAAGCCTAGTTTATTTCCCTGCTGCCGAACTCTTCAATTGCAGACGAACACACACAAACTACCACCAGGATTTGCTATCTGTCTGGTTGAAAGGACAAAAGGTCAGAGACATATTTTAATATTCATGAGCCAACAACCACAAATAAAACATAACTGGATTCTGGCCTGGCCTGGCCAGGACATTCACAAATGGCCAAGCCAAAAAGGGCATGTGGCCCTCTGACTAGATTAAGCTGTGTTTATGCCCCATAAAACATTGCGCTGCGATAAGGCTTAAACTGCAAAACTTTTGGCTAAATAGAAAACTCTTTGATTGGAATATTTTGACTTCTTGGCCAAGAAGCTCTTTGAATTGAGTTCACAACCCAACGCTGCTGCCTTTGGCCTTGTTCTCCTTTTTTGTAGCAAGTTTCTTATTTTTGTTTTCTAAGATTTCTCCATTCATTCATTGTAAATCCAACAAGTAGGTCGATTATAGTAGAATGCATTCAAAATCATGATTGACAAAGCAGGGAACAAAAGCAGACTAAAAACAAGAAAAGAAAGCTCTACATTGCAGAAACGAAGAAATGTGTACACTACGTTTACTTTAAATTGATAAATAATATTTAATTGTAGGAATATTCAAGTAAATCTGTGATAGCTTTTGATTATTATTGTATGAATTCTTATTAATTATTTCAGTACAAATATATTTTGTTTAGCCTGTAAGAAAATTACCTAATAATTGTACAAGTATATTTCTCTACGAGTTTCTTAATAAACCAACATTCTATTTAATGATTTAATTATTCATTTACATATGGTATATATTGCTATAACTACACCCTATCCAGTATACCCTGAAATTATTTGCACAAACTAAAACCAAAGACAAAGAAAAGACACTCTGTCTTTTATTAGTGTGTCCTGGTTTCTTTTCGTTTACATTTCCTTAGTATTATTATTATTTTTTTGTTTTTGCCTCTTTTCAGCACTCAGTGAACGGAAAATTAAGTTGTACAAGCTAACCCCAAAAGGCAAATGAAAACAATGATGATGATAATGACGAGATGATGATGACAGACCAGAAGAAAATGCTACTAATTTGCTCGTTTTCATGTTGATATTTTCTCGGACAGTGGAGCCTGCCTAATTGTTGACCAGCCCTGACACAGATACCGCCGGCCCGCAACAACAGAAACATCAACAATTGGGGCAGCAAACAAATGTAAAACCCCTTTTTGGTTAAAGCCAAACAAATGAGTTCGGTCAACATCAGCAGCAGCAAGGCCAACGTGGCGTATGCGTAATATTATTTGCTGCTGCGGTCTCCTCTCCTCAAGCTCTCGATTTGATTATGTAACAAATAAGCCGCACAAGTGGTTACCCCAAAGCAGAGGGCCTCCAACAATGGCTAAACAATACATATAAATATATTTTTGATTTATTTGAGCGTGCAAGGACAAAAAGGGGGACACAGGAAACGAAGGCAAACAGAACAGAAGCGCCAAAAAGTTTGCCTTTCTTATTTTCTTGGTTTTTTTGTTTTTTGGTATCCTCTATTTGTTTTTTGCCGCAAGGGTATATTTTTTATAGAATATATTTCAGTATAGAATATATAGTAAGTGCCTCTGTGGAGGTTCTTATTGTTTGAATATCAATTGTCGGAAATTGTATTTGTTACTTGTTAACTTTTAGGCCTTCATTTAATTGTCACTATTTAATATTTTTTAAGACACTTTCCATATTGAAACTTAGTGAAATACCCTATTAATTTGAGCGCTTTTATGTTACGCTTACTTTACAATTGCTTAATGTTATATATTCTTTTCTATTATATTAAATAAAAATAAGAATATTAAGACTTTTATTTTATTATCTTTTGATTTTTGAGAAACTCAGAATTAATTAATAATATTAATTAATTAAAATAACTTCTGAGTTTCCTATGTCAATATATAAATTTATAATACAGAAATAAAATTGTAAAATGCCTAATATATTTTAGATAGATATTTAGTATATATTTAAAAGCTATATATATCAGACATATATTTTATAAATATAATTACAAAAAACAGTATTAAAGAATTATAATATAAGGCTTATTTGTTGAGTATTTCTTAGTCGAATTGGCCATTCAAAAGGACTTTGTATTTATTTTTTCCCCGTTTTTTTATTGTATTGGGGACAATTGTTGGCCGGGTCGCCAGGTTTTATTCCCGCCGACACACCTACGATAATCCTGTTAAAATTTGTTTGTTTCAAATCGTGAAAAGTTTTCGTTGCGCGGCGTCTCGCCCCAAACAAAAACTTTGGCAGGTTAACCAAACTCAAATCGATTTGGGAACGGGGACGGGCGGAGGAGCTATGGCAGGAAATTGATTTCGTATGCCAAGAACCCATCACGTATTCCGTCCCCCGAGCCGTGTTCTTTTAGCAAAATGGTGCAATAAAAAAAGCGAACGCGAGAAAAATTCAGCGGAAAATGTTTCTTTGATTTGCCGGCGCCGTCGAAGCGATGAGCTAATTTGCTCTAGCTACCATAGTTGCAAATTTCCCAGAGCGCAATTTCCTTGCTTTTCTCCTCCTGCTTTCTTTTCTTCTGTTTTTTTTTTATGTCTGACCATAAAATGTTTTCGCGCGATTTTTAATTTTTGCTAAAGAATGGGAGAAAATGTTTGGTGGGGGAATACGAGCGAGAGTATATTCCCCTATCATCATAAATTTTCGTAGCTCCCGGGATATTTTCTTTGTTTGGCTGTAACTCATTTGAGCGTAAAGCATTTGTTCCCTCTTCTACTTCTTACCATATTTGCTTTATTTTCCTGCGTTTTTTCCGGGGATCAATTTTCCCCCAAGCGCTGCACATGGCGCACTTGTAAATGCAATCGATGTGATTCAATTTGTTCGGGCATTAGATTCGGTTTATTAATTAATTTTGAAAGTTCGCACAAAAGTGCAGAGCTGGGGTGAAAACTGTTTCTAGTTGGTAAACTAAGATTAAGCTTCGCTGCAGTTTCAATAGTTTCTTCAAAATAAAGTTTTAAAGCGAATTTATATGGGTTTTTATGCTAACTATTGTTATAGAAATAATTATACCTCAAATAACTAGGAGTTCAAATGCGAATTCATTGTTTTATATATTTTCCTCTATTGTACATACAAAACTCGCTAAGAATAGCATATAATTACAATTGCTCACAAGTGTGGCAAAGATGGCTAAAAAAAAATAGGGCTTCTTCCATTGCTCAACCAAGGCACGCCCTACTTTATGGCCAACTTAAGGATGGCTTAATAACTTTGGCACAAATGGGAGTGCCATAACGGCTGTCGGTTTATTAAATATCCTGGCCGTCAACGGACCGAAATTACTTGTAACATATTTAACCAACAGACAGAAGGAAGAAGCGGAGCAACAAATGTTTCACTTGGCCAAAGCATCACAACACTTGAAAGTCATTAACATTCTCTCTTGAGTTCAGACAATTAGATGATGATGAAACGCTTTCTCCCCCGTCACTCCTTTTTGCGCAACTATTTCGCTCTGTTATTAAAAACAAATTATGCAACTATTTTCACACTCAACCTGACACAAATTTATGTAAACGATAGAGGAAAAAATTATTATTATTTTCGAACAGAAAAACGCACAAAAACTCCTTCATCATTCCCTAGCATAATTTTTGTTCTTTCTTTTCTATTTTCTTTTGAGTGTTGTGGGGAAAACTTTTACAGTGCGAGAAAACTAATCAATCTTAATGTCGCAAAACGAGCAACAAGCAACAAATTTACCTGTGTTGTTGCTACGCTTTGATGTCATTAGAAAATGTTGCAGGTAAATGAATGTTTGCAATCCATTTTGTTAAAGGAAAAACATGTGAAAATTCTAGAAGACTATAGGATACCCAGTCCTTGCTTTGACTACAATATGTATTGCACATTGCTTGATTTATTTGGAAAGTAATAAAAAATGTTTACTTGTATTAAGTTGTAAGAAGTTTTTGGTATACACGTTTGTTTATTCTCACAAATATACCTTTGATCTTTAAGGGAGTACTAGGTACAGCAACATTCTCACACGAGTGCCTAAAAAAGAAGGGAAAGATGTTGAAACTTTAAGGGGCGTGGCGCTGAGTGAATTTGACAGTGCGTATTTTTTGGGGCGAATGACAAACGCGCTGTTTCGTGATTGATGTCTCATCATTCAACTGGCAAAAGCGAAAATTCTTTTCTTTCGCCGAAAAAGAAAGAAGAATGAAAGGTTTTCCCTTCCTGTTGTCCTGGCGCTCCATCGTTTTTAAAGCAGTTTTACAAATGTTTACAATGTTGCGTGATTTGCAATTGAATGAGAAATGGGGAGAGTGCGCAGGAGAAGTCACTGCAACACGGGGAATCGGGGAAAAATCTTGGGAAAATCTTCTTTCACGCCAGAGATGGATTCGTGCTGGGTCACTGAAAGGTGAGAAGCTCTTTACGACGAACATCGATTTTAAGTGCGAAGTGATGAAAAAGGGGGGGAGGTTGCGAAAATAACTACAAATATTTATAAATAAATGAACCGAAATCCCTTGGAAATGAATTTCGCAGCTTCCCTCGGAATTCTCTTATTCGCTGCAAATTAGTTTAAATAAGGGAATTCGTCTTTTGTGCAAATGACCTCGATTGGGTTTCCTTTCTCCCCGAGTCCACCAGCTGCGGCCCAAGTTAACCCACTTAGCTCTACCTTTTTTCCGTTTCACTCAGGGAAACCTCCCTCCCTGCATATTTTCTCCCATTTTTCCGCACCCTTTACATCACCTTTGCGAACTCCTTTCACAATCTCCCATCGATTACGTGTCGCTTTGGTACAAATGTTTTGTAATCCAGTCAGCTTCTTCTGTAAATTGCCAAAAAAATAAAACCAAAATCGTTTAACCTTGAAAGGCATTCAGGCAGCAGCCAGAGAAATGGCAAAGAAACTCGAATTTAAAAGCCACCAAGAACAGTCTTCCTATTTCTATAGAATTTCAAAGGCTTCATTTATTTACAGTGAACTTAAGTGAAACTCAATAAATTCTTTTGAATGCACATAACTTATTATTTATGTGATATTTATGAATCTTTTTTATTTTGAATACATTCTTATGGACATATTTTGATTTGTTTTTTCGATACATTTTAGCAGAAGTATTTGCAGAGAAGTTATCGAGACATTTTTAATACATATTCCTACTTTCTATTAAAGGTTTATATATATAAAATCTTAAACAAAAAAATATAAATAAAAAGTATACTGAAATTATAATAGAATGAAGTTCGGAGACTTTTAAGTTCCCCTGTACTTTGTTTATATTTTCTGTTTATACTTTTCCACTCTTCCCGTTTTTTTTTTTCTTTATTTCCCGTCGCAGCGAAGCCCACTGAAAATTTCACACGCAAATCCCATAAATACAAGCGCCAGCCACGCCGAATGTGAAAATAAATTATCTGAAACGTTCTCAGACCTCCGCCCACACACAAACACACACACACGATACTCCAAAATGAAATTGGCATGCAACATCCGGTGGCGTCTGCTCTTAGAATTGCAACAAAACAGCGGCGCGGCGAAGCGGCCTCCGAAAAAAAAAAACAAATGTCGAATTGAATGTCAGGATATTGTTCGCAGAGAAGCAAGCGAGCAAGCGAGGATAGAACAACAAACAGGATCCCGACAAAACCAGCTTTTGTGTGTAAGCCAAAATGCATGTCAATGAAGAATATTTTTGGCGTGCGATATGCAAACATGAACCAAAAATGAATTTACTACACACAGACAGCGGGACAGCAGCTTCAAAATATTATGGCTCCACCCACTGCTCCATTTCGGGTTTTAGCCATTTTTATGCATTTGTCATGAGAGCGTTCTGCGGGCCATTCAATTTAACTAAAAACAATTCGATTTGTTTGTGAACTTTTGCAGACAGGAGATGGAAAAGTGGCTGACACTTTGAAATTAAAATGGGGGAAAAGTTCGCTAAGCGCTTAAATATACAGTTTTCGTTATAGAAATAGATAACAAATCCTACAAATGTATGAATGTAAATAGCAACCTTAATATTGGCTTGAAAATAATTTACTTTCTGTATAAATAATTTAAAAAAAAGTCAAAATTGTGTTCTACTAAATGTTGCTCTAGATATGTCTGAAACCCCGCACATTATTTAGACGAAATAAGGTGCACAAATAATGCATTGGTTAAAAATCCAATTAGACTGTCCTAGAACACGTACCTCGCTTAGTTGCATTTAAAATAAATATAAATACTCAGAAAATCACAGCATTTAATTACAAAATCAAATGCAGAGAGAGACCGACGGAATACCAGTTTCCAGGCATAACAGAAATGGCCAAGACACAACAAAGTCGCCTCTTTTCCACAGACACACACAAAAACTCTGTCGGGGCCAGCCCTTTTTTGACAGTTTGAGCTGCTGCAAGCCTCAGATACAAGCAGAGAGGCAAACAAGCTGCAAAGAATGAGAATTTCACAACACACACACACATGTCCGCCCCGAACTGGGCGAAATACTTTTCATATTACGTATACGACTCACATTTGTGACCTGATTTCGGCCTTATCAATGCAATGCTTTTTGTAGTTTGCGGTTTTCTGCTGCTGCCGCTGTGGCAGCCACATGACAGTGTGTGCCATTTCGCAGAGGAAAAAACAGTTTGGAGCCAGCATTTATAATTATAAATAAAGACAAAATATGTAAGTCTGTTCAAAGTCGCTATATAATATATATATGTATATAATTTCAATAGGTGGATTATATCTATTATTTCGATATTATTGCAGTTAGAACATGTGTTAAGGATTAATACTGGTTTATTTTGCTAAAGTTAAAAGGTGCTCTATGAACGAGAACCATCAAAAGAGAATGATTTCCATAGAAATGATAATTTTAATCGGTTTTCATATATAATTTATAAAAATTTAAATAAGATAAGTTATTTTCTCTTAAAAACTGCCCTTTATCTAACTGATTATCTATTTTTTTCTCCTTGTGCATAGAGATGAAGGTGCAATCTGCAACACAATCTCTGCTCAACAACGGAAAAATGAAGTTATTGGAAATGACTGTCTAGTAAAACGGCCACCAGCTCGGTCTACAAAATCACAAGTTTCCCGGCATCTCCAACATCTCGAACATCCCAACATATTTTCCTTTTCTTTTCTTTTCTCATCGCTTGGATTTCTTTTCTGCTCGCCAACACAACAGCACAAAATGTTTGGCATCTTTGGATTTCCTTTCTGTGGTATTTGTTGTTGTTTCGGCTGAGGCTGCCACATGGCAGCACTTTTTACTGGTAAGCAACAATCCCAGAACCGTGTCGATAATCAAACGTCAGCATATAAAACTCGGGGCTTTACTATTCCTGGCATCTCTTCTACTCTACACTCGATGGGTGGACACTTCTCTGTGCTATTCTGAAGGGGTTTTGGTTGGGAAATTTGTTGGTTTTCTTTGGCTCGAATTGAATTTGGGTGAAACGAATTGAATTTGGAGGCAGAGGAGAATGAATGGGTTCAAGTAGGTGCAATATGAAGTGGTGATTTTATTGGCAGAGATAAAGGTACGTTTTTTTGGCCAAATAATATGGTTAGAGTTTGATTAGACCGTTGTACTGCTAGTAGATTCGGTTTTGTTCTCTAACAGATTTTTAAAATGTATGTTCTGTAACAATAACAATATATCCTACTTAACTATCAATACGTTCCTTTCCTTCCCAAATCCCTTCTCTTGAAACTGTTTATTTATCTATTTTCCCATTGGGAATACTTTCACTGCTTTGTGTGTTGACATTTTGATTACATTGTCCATTAAATCTGAATTGAAAACCGCAATTATATAATTCCCAGTCACGCCCCCGTTTCCTCTATCATCTTTAATAATTTTTAATTGATTTTGATCAATAAAAATACCTTTTACATTCATATAGAAGGTAAGCAAATAAAAAAACACGGCACGGCTTGAAATAATATTTAATTAATTAATAACATATTGACAATGAATGGAGCAATTAACACGGCTTTGATTATGGGACAATTCTCTATTGATTAAAGCAAGAGATCCGGATAAAGTGATAAGTGTGAGTACCGGACACGTGTGCGTGTAAATGTGCTTTTATTCCTTCATTTCATTTCATTGCAAATATATATATATATACACATATATATGCATTGGTTTTATATTCTGCCATCGTTCGGTGCATTAATGGGCAATTAATTTTTTATTTGTCAAACCAATGCCAATTGGAGTGTAAACATTTCAATGGATAAAACCATACAAGAGCATTTTGTTCAACCGACCAGGCAAAATGGTCCCCATAAACAATGCGCAAAAACATATACCTGCCTATCTACATAAAAAAGGAGTCATTAAATAATTATCAACAAAAAAGAGGTGGGTGCAACCTGCTAAATTGCATTACGATTTTGGCTTAATCAAAATGTCAGGAAAAGGCGGAAAAACGTGGCTTGTGCACTGCATTTAAAAGTACATCAATATGCGTTCAGATGAGTTTTTCATACATTTGCAGCCATATTTAAATTATTAATGCAAGAGCCGACACCAGATCGAAAACAAGTAAGATATCTGTAAACGAGTTGGCTAGACTGCGAGTTACCCTGTACAGAAAGCTTTGACGAAATCGTCAGATCTATTGAATCTGTTCAGTAACGAACTTCGCTCTTTTTCTCCCCAATTACAATTGAGCTGAGAGAAACTCAGACAAACCGATCGTTGGTTTTCAAAGTATACATTTTATTTATAGGTGTATTTCCTTTCCATAGAAATGAAAACCCACAGATCTTACTTCTATTAAAGTCTAGATTTTTATTGAGAACCTTCTGTGGGTTTTTTCAGTTGGCAACAAACTATAATACCCTTATACTCTATGGCTACCGGGTATAATAAGGGACAAATTCACACAATATATACGCGTGGCTCTGCCTTATCTGATGATGCATTCTATAAACCAGATATACACTTTACTATACATACAATATATAGTATTTTATACATTTTGCCTGATTTCACTTCCGTTTTCAACTGTCGTGCGCACGTACAATTTCTCTTTTTTCCGTTCATTAATGAATTAATTGTTGCACCGGATATTTCAAACATTTTAGATTTGTGGTTTTTAATTTCCTGCAAAATAATCGGCCAATGATTTTATATACATATAACCAGCTGCCGTCGTCCTCGCCCTCGTCCCCGCCAGAAAATCAAATGAAATTTTATATACGAATGTAAACATTTTGCGGTAATTTCGGTTTCGGCCGTCGTCCGTCCTGACTTTAAATTGCCAGCGGAGGAAGGAAAATCGGCCGAGGGAAAGCGCCGAGGAGATTTTCGCACAAATGTTGTGACAATGGTTTGGCCAGGGTTGCCAAATGACTGACAGAATGTGTTTGTACACATATTTCGGTGTCTGTTTTTTGTGTTTTTGTTTAGTGGTTAAATTAGACTAAGTGCTGCAGTCCGCCACACGTCAGTGGCGGCGACATTTTTACGATCTGCACAAAACTTTTCGCGCTAATAGAAATTATAAATTTGTGAATATGATAAAAGTGTGCGTTTTTATCCAGAATATAAAATGCCAACATGAGTTTGAATCAAGGCAGCATGAGAACGAAGCTCAGATGTCCTAGGATTCACATATAAGGCACATATATAAAAACAATGCAACTAGCTGTTTGAAAACAAGTCTCTCCTCTATTAATTTCACGTCAGTTGCCATAAATTTAACTCCAAACTTAGATTCGGGACTTGGTTCTTTCCCAGAATTCTGTTGATTTACCTTCTTCAGTTGGGAGATGATTTCGTTAAGCCGCTTACCGAAACAGTTTTTGGCTACAGCCCTGTGAGAGCAGCAGCAAACTTAAAGACTCTTTTCCCGAAGAAACTTGGCAAGCTGAGGACGGAAATTTCGCCCGAATTTTCCCTTCCAACTCCAAGTTGTTTGTTTGCCATGTGCAGGAGCATCGGGCCTACAAAACATATTTCCGTTTCATTTACTCGCCAACACAAAAAATAAAAATATATATATATATATATATAAAAACCGAACCAGAAGAGTAAAGAGGAAAATTGCTGGCCAAAAAATACCAGAACAACAAATTGTGGAGTTTGTTGGGGAGCGAAAGGCGGGCCAGGCGAAAAATAAACTCCATAAACTGGTCGCTCGACCCCAAGTAGAAATTGCTTGTAACCTATTTGGCAGCCAAATTTCATCATCGAAGCCCAAAAATTTGCTCGACCACAAAAATGTTCGCTCAACTTTCTTTTTGGCTTTGGTCTTGGCTTTTCCTTGTCCTCCGCCCCCTTGTTTTCCCGCCTTGTGTCCGTCTCTACTGTCACCCCGATGTTTGCATGTCCTGGCCAGCGAAAAGGGGATCCTGTTTTGGCTGGCTACTTCATTTTCTGCTTTATATTTTCCATCGTTAGCACGGGACGACGCCAGCAAACCTAAAAGGGCTACGCACACTAAACAAAATATTAAAAATGAAAATATTTTCAATTTTTGAATACTAAAAACTTTTACGTCATTTAAAACTTCGAATTAAATCGAAAACAGAGCAGAAATTTATATAAAAATGGAACATTTTGAAAAAGCGCTAAAAAACAATATAAGCGAGGATATAAAAACATCTTTCAATTAATAAGTAAAAGGTAAACTAAAAGAAATTAAGTCCTATCGCGCTGTGTTTGACTTAAACAATATGTAGGTTTTAATACCGAATCCCACGCGGAAATTCTCCCAAAAAAATCCTTTCAAAGTAAGTTCATTCATATCCCTCACAATTCATATCAATATTTCCTTCTGTGTACGCCACTTTTCTCGGATTCCCGGCTATTCCCTCATGGGTTTTTGAGAAAATTCTTGGCACCGTTCGTAGGTGCCGGTTTCTATCTCCCTTGCACGCCCTATCGCCGTCTCATTCATGGGCCGAGACAAGATAAACAGCATTTTAGGCAAAGGTCCTCTGTCCAGGAATTCATTTTTTTTTTATATTTTTTTGCACTGCCTTTTGTCGCGATAACTGCAATGACTTTTGTGTTTTGGTTGCTCGCTGGCCCGTGCCACACATACATATGTGTTCATTGACCGCATTTTTAGGCAACGTTTTTCCGCTTTTCCTTTGCTTTTTCCCCCGCTTTTCCACCCCCACCCCCACCAGCTCGCAGCTCGTATGGAAAGTGCATATATCTAAATGGGCTGTTTCACATTGATTTCGGTTTCGCATAAAGTTCAATGAGTTTCTCGAACAAAAACGGAAACATTTTTGGTCAGCCAAGAACGTCGGTTAAATGAAGCTGCATGTATGTATATAGAGAGATCTATACTATCTTAAATCTGTATGTGGTCCACAAAGCATCGGAAGTATCATGATAAACAGTTATGGGTGAAAGTTGTTCGGGTCTGCCAAACTTTTTGTAGATTGTATGGCATCCAATTGCAAAATATTCTAATTAATTCTATAAAACCATAAAATTCATGTTCAATTAATTTTAAACACAGTCTTAAAATCCCCTCTGACATAAATATATTAGCAAATTTAGCAAAACCTGACCACAATCAAAGATGCTAAGCTGTTATGGCCAAAAACATAGGCCAGCTCAGCCCAAAATATATATAATTTTATGATTAAGCTGCACATTAATGAACACAGGATATGGATAAGGGGATATGGAAACATAGATGAAACCGCCTTTAGTCTAACAAACCAACTGACAAACCACAACAAGTCAAGCGCATATTCAGCTGCTGCCATTAAAACCGAAATAACCGAAAAGCCATGAAAAGACAATAAATAATTTTAAAGTGACCGCAAAGAAGGCAAACTCACGCACACATATCTTCGCACGGGAAATTTCTTAAGAGATTTTCCCAAGTGTTAATAGCTCATAAATATTTGAAAATGTTTTGCATTTTCTTAGGCGCTTTGGCGCGGAGTGGAGGAGGAATCCTTTTAGCAAGGACTCTCTCTCGCTGTCTCTATCTCTCCCGTGTGCGGCCATAAATGGAGGACACATCGTCCCCTAAGTGTGACATAATATCTAAAATATTTTGTGCAAAGTTACACAAAAGACGAAAGCGAAGAAGGGACCACACACATGTGCTTGCCTTGCATGGCCATTTAATTTTGCAAAATGTTTGTTTGATGTCCTTAATAGGCTTAGAGACGACGACGACGACGACGGCTACCTTGCAACCAAAAAATGATGAAATATTCAAAAGTTCCGTGGCAGGCAGCCGGTTGGCAGTGGGCATGGTCGTGGGCGGAGTAAGCCAAGCAAGCTGCAAGTCAAACACAAGTTTTCCCAAGATTTTTTCCACTTCCTTTCCGTTTCACATATTTCACTTGATAATGCCACGACAAGCAGTCCAAGACCAACCTTCAGATATCCTTTTAGCCTAACCTTATCCTCCTGCTCTCGAATTGCATTTGCCTCTTCACATGTGTACACAGTGAAAAAATCTCAAACATATAGGAAATAAGAAGCGAAAGTCTATCAACATGTTTAGTGCAAAGTAACATTCTTTTAGTTGACAATCTAATACAGTTTGTTATACAAAAATAGTTATTTTAGCAAATGGGAAATGGATTCCTTATAGAAAGACTTATTTTTCCTGTGCAGCCGTGAGGAGATCTGTGTGCAGTTGTCGCTGGAGGACTGGGGAGCAAGCAAAACTTTTGCACATTGAGGTTGTCGAAAGTTTGTCTATTCATTAACCCAAATACTTCGGGGGACGGAGGACACAAAGAGCTGAGAGTGCTGCTAGGCCCAGGTTTAAGCTGAAGTTCCAACAAGCTAATTTGCATATTTGAGTGACTGCACACATAGGACTCTCGCTTTCTTCTTATTTTCTTCTCATCTCCTTTTTGCCTCTTTTGTTGGGCGATGACAGATGACAATGATAAAGCAAGAAGTCTTAGACTAAATGGGGTTAATCGTTTTTGCGGTTTTTGTACATGACGTCAAAGAGCACAACTAATTCAATTATATTCTCTCCAGGTTGTACTTCTTGCTAAAACTTTCGGCGTTAAACTGCAATTTAAGGAAGTTATAAAGCATTCAATGAAGGTTATGGTTAGCTTACGTATTCCAAAGAGCATACAGGCCTTAGTTATTACTTTAAGCATTAGATTAAATATTTCCAAGGCCTTCTGCCACAATTTACAGTGCCATCTCAAACTTTTAAGAACTTCCAGGCAAGAAATTAGAGTTAGGGATATGCGAAAGATAGACATCGTCATGGTAAAATGTAACTTTAATTAGAATGCTTTTATTTATCGAAACGACAAAAACGCCCTTAGCGAATAGAGTCCAAGTGTGACCATTTCTTTATTTTTCTCAAATACTTCCCAGAGTGACCGTAACGTAATCGAGAAACAATTTATCGATAACGATTTTATTCTTTTAATGTTGCCACAAAGCATGCTGAGCAATTTAAAATCACCTTGAACCATTTTGCGGAACACACACATCATAATCGTTCTATTAATGCCCCAGAAGCCATTATCTAATCAACAATTTTTATCCACACATCGCACACACATGATTGTTGCGTTGCGTTGCCTTTTATGACAATCGAGGCCGCAAATCAAATACGCCCAATTAAACATTGCCTATTTTTAATCCAGCCAGAGCCTTTTTTTGTAATTATTTTCCCAACAAAGTGAATTGGCGACGGGCAAAGGGGCGGCGGCGTTGCGTTAAACGTTAAATGTTCATTGAAAGTTGAGATAGATTGTGTGAAATCAGCGCCAACCAATTTCGAATCAATCACCAAAAACTCAGCCGGAGAAAAAGGCAGACCCAAACGAACGAATCTCGAGGACCTAATCGAGCGTAATGATTGCGTTGGCCTCAGAACCGACAGAAAAAAAAAGAAAAAAGTTTCCATTTCTGGCTCCAGAATTTGTGCTAAATTAAGCGCTCATTATTTTAAGTGTGTGCCAACAAAAAAAAGGCACCAATTTTTGTCTAATAGAAATGTTTCGAAGAAATCTTTAAGAGTTCGTTAGAATTTATTCAAAATGAATTGGGACTTCATTGAAAATCTAGAGGTTTAAAAGCTCCTTTGTTATTTATTAACAATGACACTAAAACCCATATTTTGTATATTTCGAGAAGTCAATACGAAAAATGTAAAGATCCCTACAGATTTGTGTAATTTTACTAAGATTTAATGCAATTCTCAAATCTGAGTCTAGTTTTCTTCAAGAAATTCAATCAATACAAATTTTGCAGTCCCAAAACTTTAAGAGAACCTGAAATGGAATTCAAGTTTTCGGGTTTGAGGTCACCAGTAAACATTAATGAACACATGTTCGCAAAACATTAAAATTAAATGTGCCGCTCATTAAAATTTGAAACATTCCAAAGGACAGGAACAGAAGCAGGCCGGCAAACCGAGTTTCGAGGGAAATGTTGCTTGACATACACACCATTTAGTAGTATTGGGGGTTGGGGAAAGGGCTTTCGCCCCCAAGTTTTGGGCATGCATCATATCACAATAATAACGAAGCATTTAATGTTAAGTGTGAGGAAAGGGTTTTGAATTTCGGGTTCCATCATCATCATCAGCCAGCGAGCCGGCCAGCCAGCAGCATCGATAAAGTCAAAGTGTTTGGTCACTCATTTCCCCGGATGAGGGGCTGACCTCCGGGCAGGAGGCGGGCAGGCAGGCAGGGCCATAAAACAAAACCGACATATTGCTGGATGAGAGATGGGATAGAGAGACAGGAGCCAGGACGAAAAAGGACACCCGCTGAGTGACCGACTGACTGACTGACTGACATGGACATTGTCATGGACATGAGGACAAGCCGGGACATACAAGTTCAATTCAATTTTTCGGCCATGTTTTTGTCATTTCCATATATGCAAATGAATATGTTGAAAACCGGAAAATCAGGCAGGGAATGGACGAGGAGGGAAATGCGGCCGCCGAAAGGAAAGGCTTTTCGGTAGCAGGAATAGAGAAGTCCCGTGGACTTTTGTTTTTCTCAAAATAGGCGGCGTGTGCAAACAATTTTCATTATAGCAAACAGAAGAGGCATTAATCTAAGTGATATATGTATATTAGTAAATAAATAGGGTCTTGGAAAATATCTACTTTAAAAAAATGAAAAAGAAATAATATTTTTAAGGCAGAAAGATGTTGATACTTAATAAAATCCTTATTAAATTCTTTAACCCCTTTTTTTTATTAAACTCAAAACACTATTTACACAGTCTTAGAAAATCCATCAGACTTTATTAAACTACATTTTTAACCCATTTCCTAATACACAATTTCCACAGTTGAGCAATGCTGGACTTGGGGAAAACCCAAATAGCTCATAAATGTTGACAAAACGGGTTATATAGGAATCAAATAATGTAGAGGCTTTTAAAGGGGGTGTGTTTTAAAAGCGGGATTTACGGGGAGTGTGTTCAAAGGGAAGGGCTTCCACAATAAAGGGTCGCACTCTGGGCTTTGGGCAAACATTTAACGCTGCCAAATGATTTGCAGCTGACGAAAGGCTATACAGGACACAGGCAACAGTTGTTGTACACAGAGGGAAATATTCTATTCAAAAAGTGGGTTATATATTTGATATTATTGGGAGAAATACCCAAACAAATTAACTTAATTGAATTTGATATGATGTGTATCTATAATCGAGAGATATTCGTTGCTAATTGAACAGATATCGAAGCTACTTAGCCCATAAATCCTGTTAAATCAATTTCAAAATGTTGCTTTCCAAGGGAGATGTTAAAGAGGTTAACTGATGGAATTATTCCATTTCCCTTGGTGTAAGTTCCGCAGAGAAGAGGAGAGGACGCAGGACAAAGAGCTGGGGAGGATATGCAGAGTGAGTCAGATGGATAGATAGATAGTTAGATAGAGGACGATACAAAATACAAATGAACATACGCAATGCGGCAATCAAAAGCCAACACGCACAAAGGAGAGGCGGGCAAAAAGGGGGTGAAAGGCGGAAACGGAAGGGGGGTCTGGGCCGGGACCGGGACACAGGAGGGAGTTTAGAGCGAGGTAGAGGCGCCGCCTGCACACAGAGGAGAAGGACATCCGGTCTTTGGCCATACAACGACAAATGTCATCAAGCAGTCCAAATAATAATAAAATATACACTTAAGCCCCGTTTTGTCTGCCTGTGCGTGTGTGTACATTTTCGGTCAAATGAGGGGCTGCTTCCTACTCCTACATACTACTGCATACCACTAAAACCCCCACTTCCCGCCTCCCACACCGGCCCCCTTCTGCACCCCGGGTGTGCGTGGATTTAAATAAAACGGAAATTTATTTCGACAAATGGCATTTACTTGCAACGGATGTGCCGCCATTACAATGACACGGAAGGGCCACACACATATATGCAGGCACTGAGCAAAAATAATTCTCAAATTTAATTACTGTAAAAAATTTATATTTAATGATCTGATTTGGTATATTTTTCGATATATTTCAAAGGAGATTTTATTGGTAATTCTGTGGCACTTATTTTTATAAAAATATTCTTACGTTTATGTTTTTCACTATCAAAAATACAATTGGAGATATATAGTTCAACTTTTTAGCTTTTTTAGTCTACATTTTAATTCAATTTCCCCTTAACCTTCATAATTATTATGGAACTAATACAATATATTTTCCCCTGTGTATATATACACGCAGGACTCCACAGGATCTCTGCTCAACTCGTGCGCAATTCAAAAACGAGAAAGCTGACTGGGAAAGCCAGCGTGAAGCCAAAGGAATCGCAAGGACCAACCAACCGACCTGACTCACTGACTGACTGACTGACGGAATGCCTTCAATGTGCATAAGTGGGATAATGGGTCAGGCTAAGCCACAAGATATCCAAGTGGCTGCCATCACGATGATGATGCTGATGCTGATGATAATAATGATGGGAGATAATGCCTCGTACCGGAAAAGGGGGAGAGGGAGAGCCGAGAGAGAGAATCTTGGAACACGCACAGTTCTCCGTTTGCAGTATGATAAATTGTAGAAGATATCACGGCACGACTCCTTTGCATATATGTACATTGTACTTTATAATTTGGCACTGCGAGAAAATAACTGACTTAATATGCTCAATTTCGCTTTTCCTTTTTTGCGAGAGCAATTTTCAGTTTATTTACGGAAAAATCTTTTGCACATTTATTTTGCCTGCAATGCACAAGCAAATCAGCAACAGAAATCGAAATAGTTCTAAGTTCCATTCGGTAGCGAACGAGAGTTTATTCTTAGCTGCACGCTGATAAAGAGTCGTCTTTTTGGTCGCCTTATTTGTCTCTTTTAAGTTTCTTCCCGGAACCGAAGGAATATAAGTGTTGAGACGAATGTAGAATGTTAAGTAAGTGAATATAGAGTCGCACTTTAAAGTATTCAAAAATTTCTCCCGATGTAATCCCAACTTCAGGCATAAGGGCGGCATCCTCACTTGGTCCATAATGTCCTTCTATCATATTTTCCCCGCAGACGCTCAGGGCATTTAGCATTCATGAGATAATAACAACAGAAAAGATATACACAACAAAACAACCAAAAAACTGAAGCCAAGTGGACAGCAATAAATGATTTCGAGGCCAGGCCGAAACATGTCATGATTCTTGATATTTTTTTTGTTTTTTATATCGTTCACTAACACAACACTGCGTATACGCAATCGCAAGTGAAAGTCTGCGTTTTTTTTTTCGGCCAGGGGCTATGGATAATTTGGGTTAAGCTCACGCACTCACTCCCTCCCGCACATATGCGTCCGGCATAATATCTTTCGGGGCAATTTTTACTTTGATCCATTTATGGTTCTCTGTTTGTTTGGCTTCTCTTTTTTCTTTTTATTAAAAACAAAATGTTTTATTTGACTAACTTGTTTATGTTCGGCCTTAAAGCTGACCCACCCGGGAAAAAGGTCCTTCTAACTGGGCAAAAAGGGTTTCTGATTGTGCGTATCAATTTTTATGGAGCGGTGGCGGCGGCAGTATGGGGGATTAAACGGTGGCGGTGGATGAGTGTGAATAGCATAGGAAATGAAATTCTTATCAGGCCATTTGGGGATTTCCCCTCTGTGTTAAGTGAGATAGCCCAACACAAGTGAGGGGCGAAATTAAATTTATTAAAGAGGGAAGCTTGTATTGAAATTGCCAGGGAAATGTGTGAAATATGGCATCACCATAATTAGACAATAAAGTAGGAAACTAAACTAAAGATTTTCATATTATTTTTTATCTTTAAGTTATCTTAAATGGAACTTTAAAATTATTTTCATCGCTACACTGTATGCTATAGGAAGGCATACTCTATTGTAACTCAATCAGGTGCTACTTTTTCAATTAAAAGCGAACACGGCCCCAACACTTTCACCTTTAAGAGCTGTAAACCGAACCGTAACCACAATTTCCCATCACCTCCATCAACTCGGTGGATTTTCCCCTTACCAAGCGAACCAAGCAAACCAAGCAGGCAACATGCCCCACGATAATTGAATTATGAAACATCATTTCGCTGTCTGCGTTAACCATAAACGCATTAAGTTCGCGTTAATGAAGAATTATGCAGATGATGTCCAGGTCCAGACCTCAGACTAGACTTCAATATAAAGGCGGACCCGTACAAAAGCCTTGGCCCATTAGCAAGTCTGGTCCATTAAAAACTGCACACGCAAACAAAGGGAAACGGGAGCTGGGAGCTGGGAAGTTGCAGTGGAAAAACTTCTGCAGTGAATTTGCTGAATTATTAATTAACCTCAAACAATTAAAAGGAAAATATTTTACAAATGCTCGGGTAATTAAGCCAACTTAAGGCCAAAGGATGGGGTCTCGAGTTAAATATTTAAAAATCCTATTAAAACGGCCAAGGAATGCGTGGAAGGCGGTTCAAAGCTTAAAGGAAGTGGAGGAATGGAGGTTTCAAGACCGATAAACAATGTAGATTGTAATTAACTTGACCAGCCAGACCCACAGTTTTCCACCCATTTTCCACTCGCCTTTCCACCTGCCTGTGGAAGGTGGGGCGGATACTTAATTGCATGCACGAAATGCAGGACTCGGACTCGAACTCGACATGAATGACATTCATTTTCGGTGCGCTTGCCACTGTCTTTGCTGCACTTCCGTTCGGCCCCACAGGAAGAGAGCCAAAAGATTCAGGATAAAACTGGGGAAAATGGGGGAGCCGGATGGGGAAAAGGAGGATCGGGATCCATGAATATATTGAGCAATTGGGTCGCCGTAGCCCTCTTCTCTCGAATTTCATAAAGCATTCATTCATTCTCATTGAAAATAATTAAAATGCGTCAAGCGTTCAAAATCAAGCAGCGTGGAAATTTAATTGTATTGAAACGAACCCGGTTCCCTATGCCATTTTCCCCCGTTTTTAACGTTGCGAGTGAGTTGGGTTCCATTTGGCAATTGGGCCAACAAATGAGTTCATTTCTTTCTCACTTCTCCTTTTTTGCTCTTATTTACTTTCACAGGTGAGGGCGTCGGCGAATGAATAAGGCAAATATGGAAGTTGGAGTACTTAAAAAATGCACAGAAGATTAATGGAGAAATAAAATTACCCAAGGTGCTTGAGATTACGTTGATGGGAATTTGTAAACAACAATTAATTGTTGTTAAATAAATAATTTAATATTTATATAACTATTTAAAAATCAAAAGGCTTTAGACAAAGATGGAAATATTCGGTTGGTTAAATCGAAATATTTAATAGTGTAAAATAAACAATTTCTCAGATAGACAATTTAAGGACACCCTACATAAGTATTTTCTTTAAATTTCAGTCCTTTGCGCTTTAATTAAAATCCTCCGCCGCCTCCCAACATTCAATTACAAATAAAGGCTTAATTTTCATATGAATATAAATGTATCTCTTTCGTGTTTTCGTATTTTTCCACACTCCTCTCAGGCTCCGCTTTACAGAGGACACATGCTACATTTCCCATGGTCAAAAGATGGAAAAGCGACCAGAGCCCAAGGCCACAGGGTACAGTAAGCTCGGGCAATGCATGAGGAGGCGTAAAAAGCACCGCAGCTGTCATTGACAATACAAATAATAACACCCAAAAAGTAACAAAAGCAACATACAGTTCGATTTTTTATCAATCACAAAATAAACACAATGGAAGGGGCAATAAATATATGTTTATGCCTTTCCGCCTCTGCAATTTTTTTACATTATCATATTTATATTTATAGGTAGTACATGTGTCCCGCAGGAAGCTCGTATCACTTTGATATTGTTCAACAGCGAGAAATACATAAAAAATTTTAATTTTCACGTGAACCAAGCGGAGTGCCATAATTGAAGTAAAAGCAAACGCCATTTGATGATTTTGTATAAAATAAATAAAAGGAATCTCGTTTTCTTTTACGATTTGTTTGATAGGAAATCAGGCAACACGGACGACTTACACACAAGTAACAAGATGTGAATGTGGAAAATCTCCCTCCTCCCCTCCTGTGTGTGTTCAACAATTTTTCACTTCCACGGCTGCGGCGAAAGGTCCACAAATATATGGCTGTCTCATAAATAGGAGAACCAGAAATCAATTGACAATTTATTGTTTGAAACATAAAAAATGAGCGAGTGAGGGGGCGGGCAAAAATCTATATTAAATTACGAGCCAGCCAGCAAAATGTCAAAATAATAATAATAATAAAAACATGTTGAAAGTAGAAAAGAACGTCGATTTGGATACCCTCTATTTTATATGTCAGTATTTTGTTTTATAAGTTAGTTGAATACCAAATACCGATTAAATACCAATATGTTAATCTATCGAATTTATCGATCATCTCTAGACCCAAGTATCGATTGTAAATAATTTGATAATTTAAGTCGATCGCAAGCGCAATTTCACTTCAAATAGAGTAGCTTTAAAAGGTTTTTGGTGAAGATTAAATACTTTAGAAGTGCCTTTTTCTAATGTGCTAATAATTAAATATCGATAGGCAGATTATTTTAAAGTATTCAAATACTAGATATATGATATATATTATATATTATAATATTTTTTAATATTTTTATCGGATGTACATCTAAGAAATGCCTTTCTCAATCCCCAAGTAAATACTATTTTCCCCAGCTTGTTGCATTCAAGGATATCAAATATACCCACTCAACCGTTATTTAAAGAGAATGAATCCCCTGATGTAGACATGTACAGTATCGTGCACATTTATATACACACACATACAATACATACATATAAAAAAAAGAGAAATATCGTATGTGCATTGGTTTGACTTTTTGTGGCCATTGTTGCTCGGTTGCCATTGCCGTCGCTGTTGCTGTTCTCTGGTGTGCCCAATTGCCTTTAAATTGTACCGAGTGTTAAGTGGCGCACGTTAAAAAAACATTTAACGTTTTTATTTACGATAGACACAGAGAGCAACAAAAAAAGGAGCCGCAAAAAAACGGCAGGGCCAATGACAGCGGAGGAAGAGGCAGTGAAAGTGTTTTGTTCTGGCTCTGGCATTAGGTACTCGCAACCCAAAAAAAGGAGGGAAATACATATAAAAAATAAAAAGGATATTGGAATCGCAAACGAATGGGAAGGCTCAAAACGGGGAAAAAACGGAAATTAAAGTTAAAATATGGCAGGAGCTTATATTGGGGGTTAGAAGTGAGAGGAGAAAGTGGAAAAGTGAGCGAGCAAGTGCACAAAAAGCCATCGAAACTATGAAATATATAATAGAATTTGTTATCTGAATGAATGCCGTGTGTGACTGTGTCTGTCCCTGTCCTCAGTACGAATAGCAGACCATTGAATTGGAATAAGTGGATGTGTGTACAGATTTAAAGTGGGCTTTGGCAGTCATAAAATTAAATTGAACTCGAAAGGTTTCAACAAGTGTAAGCGAAGCTTAAAAGTGAAGTGCTTAATCTTACTAAATATTATTACAAATTGAGTAAAGTCGTCAGCTACAAGTCTCACAACTTCAGCCATGCACGCCATCTTTAAAAAACTCAGTTATCTCAAAGAGAAGAGGCTCACGTTTCCTGCCAATTTGCAGCGATCAGCCCCCACCCCTCGATTTCATTCACTCCATGCATACATACATACATACTTACATACATACATATGTATGCATGCGATCGAAAAGGGCACTCACAAAAAGGAAGAACTTCAAAAGGAAAAAGAAGAAACGGAGATGCAGAGAAAAGAGCACTCACAAAAAGGAAAAAGAAGAACTTCAAAAGGAAAAAGAAGTAACGGAGATGCAGAGAACTGCAAGGGAATCCAAATTACAGCTCGGCAGCTCGGCAGCATGGCCACGGCTTGCAAGTAAACAAGATTCTCTGCTCTGCTGCTGGTCACATTGTGTGACGTAGGGCCTCTCGCACGTCACTGTTTTCCCGGCAAATACAGTTATCGTATTTTCTAGGTACCACTGGCTAATCTTCTTCTTCAACATTACCAACATCACAGGTGCATACTAAGTATTAATATATTGCATGTGTGTACGTACCTTTGTATGGATGTATGTTTGAGTTTTACAGTTGCATCCATAGTTGGCGTCATCTGCCATGGCAATGTCTGCCGAAAAGAAAAATGCACATGGCATCTCACATACTGAACTCTCCAACGTGGGCCACTGATCCGTGTGATCGATCTGGTGTATTGTCCACGTTGATCATCTTAGGCTTCGTTTTAGATCTGATTCCACAATATTTGTATGCACTTACATTCCAATTAGGAGAAACTTTTGCCGGAAATTGATGTGCGGCGAAAAAAAGTGTGGTCAGATCGCGATCGCGAAATTTAGCAAAACGATTATTTCTGTGCAATTCTTGTAATCGATGGGATATCGATATTGCGCGGGTAACTTCAAACGAAACTATTCAACGATTGTCAGTAGATTATGAAAACGAAAAATATATAATTAATAAAAAATATGTGTTGGTGTTATATTTTCTCGATTCCTCAATTAACGTTTAGAAATCAGTTTGCTTTACCGTAATACCAACCGATTTTGCTTAGCAAGAATTTATCTCAAAGAGAAGAGGCTCACGTTTCCCGCCAATTTCTAGCGATCAGCCCCCACCCCTCGATTTCAGTCACTCCATGCACACTTACATACATAATATGTATTACATATGTACTTATGCATGTATGCGATCGAAAAGAGCACTAACAAAAAGGAAGAAGAAGAACTTCAAAAGGAAAAAAGAAGTAACGGAGATGCAGAGAACTGCAAGGGAATCCAAATTCCAATCTCATTATCCAAATAAAACTATACAATATGCATATAGAAATGAAATAATGAAAGAATGAAACTCCTCGCCATGAAGGCAGCGCGGCAGCATGGCCACGGCTTGCAAGTAAACAAGACTCTCTGCTCTGCTATTGGTCACACTGTGTGACGTAGGGCCTCTCGCACGTCACTGTTTTCGCGGCAAATACAGTTATCGTATTTCCTAGGTACCACTTGCTAATCTTCTTCTTCAACATTAACTACATCACAGGTGCATACTAAGTATAGATGTGTGTACGTACCTTTGTATGGATGTATGTTTGATTTTTACAGTTGCATCCATAGTTGGCGTCATCCCAAAGTCTGCCGAAAACCAAAATACACATGGCATCTCACATACCGAAATCGCCAACCTGGGCCACTGATCCGTGCGATTAATCTGCTGTATTGTCCACGTTGATCATCTTAGGCTTCGTTTTAGATCTGATTCCACAATATTTGTATGCACTTATATTCCAATTGGGAGAAACTTTTGCCGGAAATTGATGTGCGGCGAAAAAAAGTGTGGTCAGATCGCGATCGCGAAATTTAGCAAAACGATTATTTCTGTGCAATTCTTGTAATCGATGGGAAATCGATATTGCGCGGGTAACTTCAAACGAAACTATTCAACGATTGTAATTACATTATTAAAACGAAAAATATATCATTTTGTATAATAAAAAATAAGTGTTGGTGTTATATTTTTTCGCCTCCTCAATTAACCGTAATACCAACCGATTTTGCTTAGCAAGAATACTTATTTCTTCGAGAATTAATTTCAACTTTGAACCCTTGCCCTCCCCCATCGTAACTTTCATTAGCATTTGTGAGTGCTCTATTTAATTTATGCTAAATGATCAACGGCTGCCGCTTATGTTTACGTTTTATTTTTATTTTCTTGGCAAAACGAAAACAATAATTCAGCCCAGCAGCGGAGGCTGGTTGTTGCTGAAGCAGCAGAAGCCAAGAAAAAATTGTTACGGCTCAAGAACAGAAAAAAGGGTAAGCAGGAAAAGGATGTGTACACACACACATGCGACTCATTGGGAGGCCGGTCCTGCCGCCGCCTCGCACACTCATTTGCCTTTGCACTCACGTCTGTGTAATTTATGCCAGAAAGCAGTATGCATGGCTATACACCATCAAGACGACAAACAATTGCAATGTGCGAAAAGAAAGGGTATTGCATGGAATACAAATCTATTTAAATTAAGGAAATTATACATTTGTTTATACAGTTTTAATTTTATTTAATATTTAGGCATATCTCTAATATATTTTAAATTTAGCTTTAAATCCGAAATAAATACTTACATATATCTACATAAGTTACATTTTACATATTGCACAGTGGCGCCCAAGCGGAAGATCTTTGAAGCGAATATTTTCTACATACATGGAAAATATGATTTAAAAAAGAAGAGAGACTTTTCCTCTATTTCCGTAAGAAGTGTTTTTTATTCCACGAAGATAACTAGCTAATTCAATTAAATTAAATTAAAATCTGCTCTCTGTTGCCACCACTTTCCATTCTTTTTTCTGGATTTTAAAGGAAACAGGTGGAGTCCGGAAATGAGATAACACACACGAATAAGTACGTCGCCGCCTCCGAACAGGAAGCAGGTGGGATAAAGGTAGGTAGATAGGGTGATGTTCGTTGACTGCAGGAATTCCTTGTAATTTTTAATTTTTTATTAATAATTAAATTTTTAATACATAAATAAATAGATCAAAGAGATTGCCAGGTGGAGTAACGTTAACCCTTTGCTAGTACTATTAATAATATTCTTTATAATAAAACCATTGGCTGGTAACTAAAATCTAGAAAAAATAAATTATATGGCAAAATGTTGACATGAAAGTAGAGCCTAATTCTTTTTTGTTTTAATAATTTCTCGATGATTTCTTTAACAGCTATAGGATTCAGTGTTCCAACTGATCCTACTCGTTGCAATAGAAAAGAAACTATTGGCAAAGATCGCCCAGATAGATCTAAAACAGACTAGATGGCCCTTTAATTTATATACCTCGATAAGGTTACTATTTCCCAGCAGCACCGTTCAATATATCAGTCAAATTTTCTTTAGTTTCCATGCTAAGGAATGTTAGTATTTATTTTACATATGAGAAAAATATGATAATATGAAAAAAGCCAGAAAACTGAGTTTAAGTAATGCTTCTATCCTCCCTAGTTAGATTGAAACTTACTTGCTTTTTAGGTTAAGCTGCTATATCCTATATTCTAGAATATCTTTCACCAGGACCTAATTCATGCCTGCTTGCTATATAAAAGGTTAATAGAGGTTCCTACTTAATCTATTTGTACGAAAAACGTGCCAACTTTTAGCCAGTGGCTTCCATGTCTTGGCTCTTCCCTCCACAAAGCCAAGTCAGACCTCCTTTTGGGTGCAAACTCTTTCAAGATGCCCCTCCGTTGGAGTTCAAAGGCAACAGATGATAAAGCAAGAACTTTGACATAAACTCGCGGCTTTTATGCCTTTTAAGTGATAATAATGTTAGAAGTATCTGTTTCCCATTGAAGCACACTGTTTATTTCGAATTTATAAAAACTGAATGCATCAATATATTTCGTCTGCTTCTCTTCGCTTCGCCTCGTCTCACAAAACCAAATACAATTTGCATGAAAGATAACCGGCTCTACATGGAGGGGTGGTGGATTCCATATCGGTGTTCGGGGGCTGCTGCATCCAGTGTTCTTTCTTAGTTCTTCAGTTATTTAGGGACCAATATCTACTTCCTATTCTGGTTGTTGCGGGCCATGTCCTTGGGGAAGGAGCGCAGCGGCGGCGTACGGATGCGACGGGCCTCGCGGGAACGATTGCGCACCACCTTCGAGTGAATTGCACACGACACACAGTAGTGGAGCTTCGCGTAGAGCTTGGGCAGCACATACGCGTCCCAGATGCTGGCCTCGGTGATATCACGGACGGCGGCAGCCTCCACAATGTTGCGGATGACGAACTTCTTGATCGCCTTGTCCTTGGGCACGCAGCGGGCGCAGTTGGTGCAGCGCACGGGCTTCACATGGCCGCGGTTGTGCTTGTTGCGTCCTCCATTACGGCGCTTCTTGGTCATCCTGCCGGCTGTTTTTCATCGAAACGAAATACACCGTAGACGCATTAGCATTAATCACTGGCTTATCCGCACGGATGGCTGCCATATTTACCTTATTTTTTTATTTGAAAATCCACCAAGTGAAATCCGCGTGTTCACTCCAGGCGAAACTAGTGCGAAAAGGGAGTTGCCAGCTCGAAATTTTCGTGTTGCCAGATCGACGAGCCGCTGTTGCGCTGCCCAACACTGGCCAGGGTTGATTCAGTGCCGGCAACAGGGTGGCATGGCGATGTTTTCTGAGTGTGGCAACCACGAACAATCAGCTGTTGAGCGGGCCAGTATAAATATTTTATTTAAATAATATATTTATTAAATAATGATATATATTTAAAGAACACGATACTTAAAAAGCATTTTAGTAATCAAGATAATTTACATTGAACTGGGTTTCTTTACACTTAAAGGGAAAACAATTCACAAATAAAGATGTTATAAGAATAACTATCGTCTGAGCCATATTTATTTCCATTAATAAACTATTCAATATTAAATTAAGAAATACATTAAATTATATAATTTATTTATTTTATATAATACTAATATATGATAATATAATCAACCTAATTAATTTACAACAAAATAAATTTAAAAAAAAGTGCTATATTCAATATTTTTTAAAACATTTTTCTTTTATGTTTATGTTCAGGAGGGAGGAGTTCACTCAATAATTACTCTTGAGAAGGTACAAAATTATGAGAAACGTGATAATAGTAATACATATATGGAAAGGATCTAAAGACTTCGATAAATCTTAGCTGATTCCTTATACATTTTTGAATTAAAATAAATTAAACTTTTAAAAGGAAATGCATTATAATTAACAAATTGCTAAGAAAATGTTGAAATATGAATTCGGTGGAGATTGATTATCCGCAAGTAGTACTAAAAGAGACTCGACACAGTTGTATATTTAGTTTTTGTTGTTTAACAAACTCCAATACTCCAAACTACAAAAAGAAACCTAGTTAAATCTTTAAAAACTAAAATATAGCCATATATTTAAATATCAATATAAAATAATAAATGTAAGCCTTATTTTATTACTGTGCCATTTTTTAATCATATTCTTATATACAAAATACCTTAATAAAATATCTAAAAGATGCGAAAGTATTAAATGTTTAATAAAGTGATTTTATTTATTTTCTGACAGTTGCATTTTGTACAATTATTTTTTGTTGTTTATCAGCTTAGTGGGGTTTTCTTTGTACACAGTTTTACATGTTAAATATTTAACACAAATATTGTAATGCCTTTAGAATATTCTGTCGTCAACGGTTTCCAGTCTCCAAAAATATTAGCCACGTCCCTTGGAACGGTGAGGGCTGCGCTCCCTGCGCGAGCGTTCCCGGGAGCGTTCCAGATCACGGCCGCCACGCTCTCGGTCACGTTCCCTTCGCCCCTTCAGATCACGGTCCCTTTCACGCTCCCGCTCCCGCTCCCGATCCTTGTCACGCCCCCCGCTGTGATCTGACTTTTCGCTTCGACGATCATCTCTGGGAGAACGCTCGCGGCGTCCGCGGCTACTCTTCTCTGCACGCCGATCGCTTGGGGAAGAGTTCTCCATCCGGCGGGGTTTCTCAAAGGAAAGCGATCGCTCGCGCTTTCGCTGTCTGTTGTACGGGGAATTCTCACGCTTTCTGTCTCTGTTGATTGGAGAATTGTCCCGCCTTCTGCCTCTTTCGGTGGAGGAATTCTCCCGCCTTCTGCCTCTTTCAGGGGAGGAATTCTCCCGCCTTCTGCCTCTGTCATTTGAAGAATTGTCACGTTTTCCGTCTCTGTCAAAGGGATTCTCGCTCTTTCGTTCCTTCTCGAAGGAATTCTCCCGGTTTCTGTCTCTATCCGAGGAATTCTCTCGTCCCCGCCTACCATTTCCGTTTCCGTTTCCATTCGATTGATACCGCTGGGGCGGTCCTCTGGCCTCAGGACCTTCCAGATTAAACTCGTCGCTATCTATGGGTTGTTGTCCTCTAAATGTATTCTTCTCCAAATGCTCCTGGCGCTGGATCTTGGCCTGGGGTTTCGCGTCGCTTTGCCCGCTGGAGGAATCTGAAGAATCGGAAGAGTCATCCTCCGATGAAGATTTGTCGCTTCCTTCGCTGCTGCTGCCGCTGCTGGAACTGGAGCTCTCCTGGCGTTCCCTCTTGCGCGGGGACTTATTTTTGGCGTCTTTCTTTTTCTTCTGTTCCCGCTGCTTCTCCTCCCGTTCTCTTTCTAGCTGCTTCTTCATTTCCCGTTCACGTTCGCGTTCTCTCTCTCTCTCCCTCTCCTTTTGCTTTTGCCTTTCCCTTTCCTTCTCCGCCTTTAGTCGCTCCTTTTCCCGTTCCTTCTCCTTCTGTCTCTCCTTTTCCCGTTCCTTCTCCTTCTGCCGCTCCTTTTCTCGTTCCTTCTCCTTCTGCCGCTCCTTTTCTCGTTTCTTCTCCGCTTTCAGCTTCTCCTTCTCCTTTTCCCTTTCCTTCTCCGCTTTCTTCTTGTCGGCCTTTTTGTTCTTCGACTTCTTGGATTTCTTCTTGGCCTTCTCCTTGTCCTTGCGCTTGCGCTTCTTCCGCGGTTCGGAGCTGGAATCGGAGTTTGAGGATTCACTGGAAGAATCGGAGCTCTCTTCTTCACTGGAACTGTCGCTGCTCGTGTCGGAGGACGACGAAGAGGAAGAAGAGGGCGACGAGGAGGCAGCTATCTTCGGGGCTTGGGAAGCGGCGGGCGCAGAGCCATCTCTGAAGGGATTCCCGCCGCTGTTGGCCAGGATTTCGGCATTGATTGCTGGCACCGCCTTGGGAGCCGTTTTCAGGAACATTCTCAGGTCGTCCGTGAGTCCACCCAGGCCGATGGAGGTGAAGAAATTGATGGAGAAGCGGGTATTCCTCGGATTGTCCTTGGGAAACAGTCCGGCCAGGCTCTCCACCAGCACGTCCTCCTTGAGCTTCGTGTTCAGCTTGCCCAGGCCCATGTACTCGGCCAGCTCCTGGAACAGGATCTTGATGAAGATCCTGCTCGACGACGTGGTATCGTCCTCGTTCAGCTGGATGCACTCCAGCACATCCCAGCTGATGGCATCGGTGAAGAGGAGGTGGGCGAAGAACTTGCTCACGTTCCGCAGGCGGTTCGTGTCCAGGCGGTGCGTGGTCTGGTACGTGTCCTTGAAGATCTCCTCGAACGGCGGTATGTAGATCTTGTTGATGTTGCAGAAACGCTGCGCGAGCAGCCCGTAGAACTTCTCGTAGGTCCGCTGCTCCGCACAGCAGTCGAGGAACATGTGGCAGAGCTCGATCTCCTGGCCCGGCTTCAGCTGCATCTTCATCAGCTTGTGGGCGCACTCCTCGTAGTCCAAGCTGGAGTTGATGGTCAGGTAAATGGTGCGGCGCAGGGCAATCAGATTCGTTTCCGTGCTGTCGATGATGTCGCCGGCCTCGGTCGTTTTCCCCTGGTTTTCAGCCTCAGAGCCGGACTCGCCATCCGAGCCACTCCCTGAGTCCGATCCCGATCCCGCGCCTGAGCCAGAGCTGCTGCCCTGGTCACTGCCCAGGATTTCGCGGCTCAATCCCTTGTACTTCTCCTCGTTTTCGGCGTAGTTGTCATCGAACTTGAACACATCTGAAAGGAGATTGTGGAAAGAAAGGATTAGAAGGATTTAATGGAGAAATCCGAGCGCATTCCGTACTTAGTATGTCCTCCGTCTCGGTGGCCTCGTCCAGCATCATGAGGTGCGTGAACTGGTCATCCTCCTCGACCAGCTCCAGCTCCTCCACCACGGCCGGGTGGTCCTTGAAGCCATCCTTGCGCACCTGGAACAGCACCTCGATCATGTACTGCACGCGCTTGTCCAGCTTTCCCTCGTGCAGGATGTTGCGCAGCATCTCGAAGATGGCTCCGATGCCCTTCGAGGACACCTCCGTCAGCTTCATGCCGCACTCCTTGAGAAAGGCGATGGCCACCTCCACGGAGTCGTCGGTGGGCGTCTCCACCAGCAGGGTTAAGATCTCCAGGGCCAGTATCTCGTGAGCCACACGCTGGTTGACCAGGTGACCGATGAACCGCGTGGCCGACATGCAGACCAGCTTATCGTTGCGCCGAAAGGCCCTCCGGAACTGAATGACCAGGCGCTTGAGCAGCAGCTCTCCAATGTTCGGAAACTTGGAATTAATAATGCTGACGAGCGCGGCATAGACGTGGGTGAAGGTGGGCGAGGCAGCCTGCGCCTGGATAATACTCCGGCTGAGCAGGCCCCGGCCCCGGACGATGTTCTCCCTGAGGAGCTCCCGCGTTATGATCGCTATGTTCGTCACATTGACTTTGTTGATATAACCGTGGATGGATTTCTTGAGGGCCTCCCAGGCGATTCGCTGATAGGCCGCCGATGCCTTGTCCGTGATCTGTGCCTGCATCAGGCGCAGCTTGGCCGGCGGAATATATGCTCCTCCCGTTCGGGAGGTCAGAACGTCAACCGTCTTCCTCTGGCGCTCTGTGATCTTGGCTGTCGGCTCAGTCACTGTCTCATTGTCTGCATTCTTGGCCATCTTCGAGGCGGGACTGGACGTGGAACGATCTGTCGCCTTGCGCTCCCCAGACCTCCTTCTTTCCCGGGAATCATCTCGGCGCCTGCTGCGCGATCTCTTGTGCTTATTCTGGTGGCGCTTCTCTCGCTCCCTTTCCCGCTCCTTGTCACGTTTGTCGCGCTCCTCGTGACGCTTCTGCCGCTCCTGGCGGCGTCTTTCCAAGGATGTGGATCGCCGGCGTATGGGGCTGACGCTGCGGCTGCGAGTCCTGCTTTTCGGGCTCCTTGAGCGACGACGACGCCGGCTGCGAGGCGAACGACTGCGGCTGGACGAGCGCTGCCGACGACGCTGCTTGTCATCCTGGCTGCGGCTACGCGGACGCTGGGCGGACTCTTTGGCTGGTGGACTGTCCTTGCTGACGACGCCAGATGGTGATTTTTCGACCGTCTTCGGAATCACCACAGAGCCCTCATCGTCGTCCTTCTGTGTAAATAAATAAAAGCATATTAAGTAATAGAATAAAGGAGCTCTTAAAATATAGATTTCTCGCTTTAAATGTTTCATAAATTGTGAAATATTATCTGAAATAATCCCAGTACTTATTTATTTATAATTTGCCAACTCACATCAGTTATTTCGCCCTCTTCAACGTGGTTTTCTACTGCGGCGGCTTCTGTTGTTACTTCAGGGGATTCCTTGGCATCTCCATTGGTGGTCACCGGCGGCTGCTCTTCCTCTTCCTTTGCCTGTTCCCCTGCAACCGCTGCTGCTGCCGGTGGTTGTGGTTTCTCCTCCTCATTAGTCACACCTGCGGCGACTTCCTCTTTTTGATGGCCAGGTTTTGTTGTTTCTGGCGGTGCTTCGATTTCCACTTTTTCCGCTTCGTTTACTTTTTCTTCTGCTGCTTCTTCTTGCCGCTTTTCCACGCCAGCAGAATGGGGAACTGGTGCTGGCTCTTCGCCGGCCAAGTTTTCCTCGGGCTGCTTTAGCTGCTTGGCTTCCGCCTCCTTGGCTGGATCCTCCTGCTTTTCCTTATCATCAGTTTTTTTATTCGAATCTGTGGCAGGTTTGCCCGACGACGGCAGCGGCCGCCTGTCCTCTTCCTCGCGGTCGCTGCTGGCGGAGGACTCGCTCCTGGATGCGTCGCTATCGCTGCAACTGTCGCTGCCGCTGCTGCTTGAGGAATTGCTGGTCGAATCACTCTCGGCGTCGCTTTTCCCCATCGCGCGAAAATGCTTGGAAAATGCGGGGAAAAACAACGATGAAAATTTTTGACTGAACTAAAAAAAGCAAACGCGGCGACCTAGAGCGGAAAGTAAATGCGATATATCTACGATTTTGACAAGCTATTGATATGGTCACGATAGTATCGCTTACGATATTTAGTTGGGGTGTTCCCTCTACGACTAAATATATTGGCAACTGGAAGAGCTGTTTCGTACAAACTGCACTTTCGAATCGATATATGTATTTAGCCATTAGCGACAAGTCGCTGAAAAGATCTTTTAAATAACTGAAAAGCCAGTGTGGCTTTCTTTTTCACTAAGTTTGGAACAGCAGCACTTTCCAGAGACATCATAATATGGATAAAGTGGTATTCAAGTTAAAAATTATGAGGTAATGACATTTATTTGGCAGAACAATATCACCGATTTTACTCCGAACTCGATGCGCCAGATGCGGTATACCAAGTCTTACAAGTTTAGTTTGAAAGCATTAACTATCTGTAGACTTTATATAGGAAGGGTAAAGGATTGTTCCGAGAGTAAGCGGCGCGGACATGCAATTAGCCATGCAATGCTCTAGTAACTCTGATTTTATGTCATTTATGTGGCTTGTCCTCGATTGTTTATAAAAGCAGAGAACCTTTGAAATCATGTTGAATTTAGCTGCCGCAATAAATAGAAATTTAGTCACTTAGTCGTATCGGGAATATCCAAAAAGGAAATTCGAACGGTTTAAAAAACATATTACATGTATTATCTCTCGATGCTCTTTCAAACCAGTTCTCAATGTTCGGATGCTGTCTGTTTAAAAAGCCATGAGTCCATGGGTCCATTACTGGTCGGCTTTGATTTATATTATACAAAGTGTAATGTATATAATATATAATATTTGTAAATGCTGTAAATAGTTAATAATTTCGCAAATTTAAAGCCAGCGAAAACATAATGCAACTTTGACAACATTTATGTGCATTTATATATATTAAAAATACATAATAATAAATTGTACAGAAGTCACAATTGGTTTTTTTTAATTAATAACCACTTTGGGAGTGCAATACCCCACTGTGCAGCGATAGTCTAGGCACATTGATAGTTCTGGCTGGACCGCCGCCAAACTATCGATACTATCGCATGAGATCTTCGCCAAAGAATTTAATTTCAAGCCATTCAAAAACAGAAGGAGGACCAGATGGCGTCCGCCGGGGAGAGTTGGGCCAAGAAGGCGGATGCACCCATGTCGAGTGAGGAGCGCAACGCTCTAATCGCGAATAATTTGCAGAAACTGATTCGGAACTTGTCGTCCGCCGAGGTGAGTTTGAATCAAAGAATTTATTGCAAGTTTCACTTACTCCCTATGCAGCCGAGTGGCCGGGAGCTGCAGCAGAAGGAACAGATGGCCTGGAAGGCGATCCGGAACAATCGCTACCTGTGCTCCAACCAAGAGGAGGTGAGCCGCAAACTGGACGCTTTGGTGGAACGTTTTCGGGTGGAAGGAATGGCCGAGTTTGGGAACACCATTAAGGACTTTAGCGCCAAGGTTCTGGAGCATTCGCAGTGGCGCAACCACCAGACCCAGGAAGTGCAGTGGTCGCTGCTGAACTTCCTGCTCAGCTCGACCCACGAACCTATTCAGAATATTCGAAGGAATTGGGTGCTGATGAACCAGCACCGGCTGTCCGCGATTGCCGCCGTGGAGGAGGCCGAAAGGAGCAGAAACAAGGTCGCATTCAACGGCACCGACGCGGACGTGGACTGGGCGGCGCTGCTGAGCGAGGATTTCCTTCTGCCCGCCTCGCTGGGCGGCAGTTCTGACAGCCTGAGCGAATGGTCGGACGATGAGGGCGATTCTGACCAAACTGAGACCCAGTCCTTGCTGGATCGGAAAGTGACGCCCAATAAAGCCAGCAGTGCCTCCACCAACCCGCCGGTTCAGATCACACCACAAAGCAGTAAAAGCCAGGGTCTCTGGGCGAGTAAGCTGCCCAAGCTGCCGCCAGCGCCGCCTCCGATCGCGGCCAGTGAGTACGAGGAAAGCGTGCGGGACGAAGACCTTCTGCTGCGGACCATCCACGCCCATTGGTGGCGCGAGAATGTAAAGGTCTTTGTCCTGCCCATGGACGGCGATCCATTGGCGAACTTTGCAGTGAGCTACGTCCAGTTTCTGAACAGCAAAACCTTCGGCCTGCTGGAGCTCCCGCTGCCCAACACCACCACGGAGTCCTGCCTGCTGCGGGAGATCCTTTTCATGTTCGTGCGCCCGGCCAGCTGCTGTTTCTTTCGCTTTGACAAGCGGACGCGGCGCATCCAGGTGCGCAAGAACGTCAGCATCTGCACTGTGACGGCGGTAAGGATAAGGATCAAGGGGCTTAGGAAGCGGATCTCACTCTTCCCTCTCTTTTCCAGGACACTCTAAGGGGTTTCCTCGAGACCAACGTGCTGCCGGCGCTGGAAGACATGCTGGAGCTGCGACACATCATCGACGAGCAGACGCTGTTCGTCGACGAAGCCGGGACGGGCACTCTGGAGTGCTTCGCCTACGGCCTGCGGGATCTCGTGCAGCCCATTTCCCAGCTCCTCGTCGAGTACGAGGAGCGTGCGGGCGAGGCGACCCTCATTGATTTTACATCCAAGTTCAAGGAGCCCTTCCGGCAGCTGCACTTGCTCCGCTGCCTGGCCCAGGATGCGATCCTCGGCGAGGGCCCCCAGCACCTGCGCAGCTCCTACTTGCTTTCCCGGCTCTACAGTCAAACGCATCCGCATGTGCCGCACCAGAAGCTGGCCACTGCGCTGCTGCTCGTCTCCCTGAAGCGCTACTGCAGCATTATCGATGCCTGGTGGCGCCGGGCCACGCTCGAGGATCGCCAGAACGAGTTCATTGTGGAGAGGTGTGTGCAGGAGGACACTTCGGCGGAACGGAGCAGCCATGTGCGCAGGCGGTCAGTGCCTCCGGACGAGAGTTCGCGTGTCAGGGAGTGCTTCAAGGGGCTGCGCCACTGTCCCTTCTACCAGATACTGCTGGAGCACGCCCTGGAATCGGGGGACACGCAGGACCTGCTGGCAAATGTGAATCTCCTAGGCGAGATGCTGGCCAACAGCAACGAGAGCCAGCCCCGCTCGCTGTACGACGAACTGGCCGCCCAGCTCTTCGCACAGCTGAGGGTCTACTGCGGCGGAGTGACAGCACCGGAGGAGGAGGCAGCCGAGTCCGGGCCAGAGCCAGAGCCAGCCCAGACGGCCGATGAGCTGCTCCTGAGCAGTGTCCAGGGCCTCCACAACATGGATCTTTTGCACATATTCACGCGACCAGCCAGAGAGCGTCTGATGGAGCGCCAGAGGACTGCGTCTAGTGCGCCAGTGGGGGCCATACTGGAGCAACTGGCGCGCTCCACCTGCCTGCAGCTAAAGGCCGAGCTGCTGGACGCCCTGCGCGAGATCCTGCTGCGGCGCCAGCGCCTGGCCAACGAGTACGCAGTGCGGGCGTACCGCGAGGACCTTCGGCTGGGCGAAAATATGCGCTTCCTGCGCCACACCATGATGCTGGAGGCCTACTACCTGCTCTTCCCCTACTACAACGCGCTCTTCGCGCGCATCGAGACGGAGTCCGGCTGGGCGCGAGAGTCGCTGCTCAGCTCGGAGCTCTACGAGGTCCTGCTGCCGGCCTACCCCCAGTGGGCGGGCAGCCTGCACGTGCAGGTGATCTCGCAGGTAGCAAGCGCCTCGCACAACGTGTACGAGGCCCTGGAAGCCCTGGAGTTGGTCTACGACATGCCAGTGACCCTGCAGCGCATCCTCACGGAGCGGCATATGCAGGGCTATAACACTGTGTGGCGCCTCATGCTGAAGGTGAAGTGGGCGGTGTGGAAGCTGGAGAGTCTGTCGTTCCTGCGCCGCCCCAAAGCCGAGGCCTATGCGCCCTTGGATCTCCACGGCCTGACCGTCCGTCGCCTGGAGATCATGCGCTTCTGGCTGATTTATCTCGTCAACAGCCTCCACACGCACTTCGTGGGGGTCCTGGCGGAGCAGTTCGAACTGCGGATCGCTGGGTGCAACAACATCCGGGAGCTGGGTGCCCAGCACGATGCCCACGTCTCCCGGCTTCTTAACCACTGCCTGCTGACCGAGGACTTTGCCGCCTTCAGGGTCGCCCTTGAGCAGCTCTTCTACTTGGTCTTCGTGCTGCACATGGAGTGGACGGCCTGCACCAGGCACCTGGGCGACAACAACGCCCTCAGCCTGGCCGCAGACGACTCGGACAGTGGCAAGAGGGACGAGTACTTGGCCCACAACCAGGTGGCGGAGATCGAGACGACTTACATCCGCTGTCACCAGACCCTGGGCGTCATCCTTCACCAGCTGGTCTACGAGAAGGACCACGGCTTCCTCACAGCCCTGGAAGTGGCCATCAACACCAGTGTTCCATATTGAAATCGAATCTCTATTCCCTCGGGGAGATATAAATAAACGAGAAGAACCCTGCTTGGCTTTCCTGGCTTTCAGGAGCAGCAGGGGGAATTTTTACATTTTGTTACTAAGAAAATTACTTTTTAAGCAACGCGGACGAGCTTCGAGATCCTCACGAGCCTCGGCGGAAGCTGACGGGACTCCACTGAAGAGGAACGCATAGATAAAGAGTCTTATGTGCAAATTAGAACGCTTTCTATGTCCCCAATAATCCCAAACGTAGCCTTCTTAAGCTAAAAACATTATTCTGGACCAACTTAGTATGCATGCAAGTAAAACATTGATTAATCGCATTCCTTATCCATTCCTATCTACTCTTTCCTATCGCGCCTGCTAACACCCAATCCTAACAAGCACGTGCTTTAGTGTTAAGCGAAAGCAAATGCCAAGAAAAAGGTACGCAAAGATTGCAACAAAACAACTAAATTTATTTAGTTTACAAACTTGTTTAGCCATTAATTGTAAATACTTTAAAAATAGACTTTAATCACGACGGGTTTTAACTAGAGAAAAGGCAGAGAACAGAGCTAGGCCTTGCTGTCCGGTTTGTGGGGAACGGTTTCGGGTATCGGTGGCGACACATCGTCGTCGCTGGAGGAGGAAGAGGATGACGAGGAGCTGGAGTCCTCATTCGCCTTGGTCCGCTTCTCGGGAATCGTGTAGGGGAACTTCTGGGACTTCTCCTCCACCGCCTGCTTGAGGCGCAGCAGCGCCGTCCTGTTGATATTCTCCAGGGAGACGTCCTTGATGGCATTCGCCAGCACATCCATGGCCTTGTCGTGGTGGCCCTTCGTGGTCTGGATGTCGATTAGGCAGGAGTATGCGTTTCCGATGGCGCCCTCGGAGATCTTGCTGTCCCTCAGCTGGGAAATCACCACGCCAGCGAGCTTCTCATCCTGCTGCTCCCGCGCCGTCTGCAAGACGCGCTGGAACATCAGTCGCGGGGCACTGGAGAGATACTTGTCCCAGATCTGCTTGGAGGCGGCCTCCTGGTTGCTGGAGATGAGGTGCATCCACAGGACATTCATGGGTCCCAGCTGGTTGTGAGCGGCGTACTTCTCCGCCAGGTTTTGGTCTGCCGAAAGAGAGATTTATGATGAGAAATGCTATTTATTTTTGGATATCTCAAAACTTACACTGCGGCACCAATTCCGGATGCTTGTCCAGTATGCCGACGGCACCGCCTCTGGGGAACTTGCCCGCCTGCTTGGCCGCCTCCTCGGGCGTCTTGACTGCCTCGATGTCTGCGGTGAGCTGCTTGAGGAACTGCTCCGCCTTGCCGGCCACAATGTTGGCATGGCAATAGCGATTGTCGAACGAAACCAGGCGCTTCTGCTCCTCGGTCAGCTGCTTGCCAATCCTCTCGAGAGTCTCCAGATCCCCGGCAGCGGCCACCTTGTTCAGATAGAACTTGAAGATCTTGGGCTGCGGATGCTGGCTGCCGGCGAGGAGTTCATCAACGTATTTGGTGGCCTCCGTGAGGCGGTCGACGCGAACGAGGAGCTCAATCAGTCTGGAAGTGTCCAAGGCATTGACTTTGTCGCCGCTGATGAACTTGTTCTTGTACTCGATGGCCGTGTCGGGATCGTTGGCCAGGATGGCTTTGCGGAAGCCAGACAGGGCAGAAAGGGTCTTGGGTGCAGCCTCCGCCTTGGCTGGCGGCTGTTCCTTTTTGGGCGGCAGCTTCTCTTTGGCCGCTTGTTCCGGGACCTTCGCCTGTTCTGCGTTAACCTGATTCTTGGGCTTATTTTTCTTGGCCTTGGCAGCTTCCTTTTGCGTCTCCGGGAGCACAAAAGGCACATCCAGGTTGTTCTTCCTGAGGATGTCCGCCAGCTTCAGGAGGAAAGCATCGTTGGGCGTCACAGCCTCCTCCTGCATTTTCGTCCACAAGCCCAGAGCCTTTTCCGCCTCGTTGGCTTTGTCGTAGCTGAGGAGGAGCGTGTAGTAGATCTTGTTTCTGTCGATGTGTCCCAGGTCCTTGGTGGCCTCGATGAGACCTTCCAGGGGCTGCAGAAGTCCCTCGTTCTTGTACCGATCACAGGCACTGCTGATCCGCTGGGGACGTGTGCGCAGCCCGGGGGTCTCGAGGATCTTCCTCGCCTGCCTCACGCGTCCGCACTCCACAAAGGAGAACACGAGGTCGTACAGGCTGTTGACTTCGCCGTGGATGCCCGTGCTCAGGTCTGTCAGTCTCTGGAGATTCGCGGCGTCTTCCTTCTGAATCAGGCGGCAGGCGAGCTCATTCTTCCACGGCGTTGACTTGTGCTTCTTGCAAATCTCCTCGAAGGCCTCGATGGCCCGCGGTATGTCGTCCTTGACCAGATGAACCTTGATGAGGGGCCCCAGGAGCACGTTTGTGGGCAAAATATAGTTGGCAGCCACCAGGGCGTCGAACAACCTGCGCAGCTTCTCCGACTGCCCCGCCTCTGCCAGGGAATTGAGTATCCTCCACACGGTGCTCACGTAGTTGAAGCTTCCCTCGCTCTCCGCTACGGGAGCATCCTTTCGGTTGTCCTCCAAGACCTTGTAGGCCTCCTCCACACGCTCCTCCTGCAGCAGCAGATCGGCCAGACGAACTGCCTTCAGGTTGTCCAACTTGAAAGTGGCGTCCTTGGCCTTCAGCTTGCCATAGGCCTCCAGGGCCTCGGCGCTCTTCTTGTGATGCGTGTAGAGGTCGATGAGCTGGGCATGGATGCCAATGGGAATCTGAAACTTCTCCGTGTCCAGCCTCTCGATCACCTGCAGGGTCTTCTCGAGGTTCTGCGAGCGGAAGCAGGCATTCAGGAGCTGTCGCTTGATATTGTTGGCATTGTCTCCCTTGGCCTCCACACTGACAATGAAGCGTTCGAGTTCTGGGGAGGAGAAATGCCAGAAGTTATTGAGATATTCGAGTTTATTTCTATTTAAGTAAAGCTAGCCTGGTTCATCACTCACCCTCGATGGACAGCGAGTCCAGGCTGCGCTTGCCACTGTTGGGCAGAGGAACCGGCTCCAGCTCGCCCGAGCTCAGCTTGCCCAGCAGTTCCGAGATCCTGGGCGTCAGCTCGGAGCCCAGTTGCTCCGATAGCTGGGTGGCCTTGGCACTGCTAATGGATAGCCCCTGCTTGACCAGACCCTTCAGGATCTTCTCCAGCGTGGCCACGCGATCGCGGCGGAAGTAGATCGAGGCCTCCTGGACAATGGCGCCCACCACATCGGGGGTGCTGCGTTCGTTGGAAGGAGCCGCTCCTCCCTCCGCTGCCTGCTCAACTTCCTCCTCCTTGCCCTGCCGCACCTGCAGACCCTCGTGAATTTGGCGAACGCAGCGAATGAAGGAGGCGTAGTCGTTGGTGTGGCTCAGGGCCAGGATCAGGGGTTGCCTGAACAGGAAGGGCACATAGTAGGCCTTGTTTTGCTCCATTATTTTCGCAGCGTCGGCGATTTGGTGGGTGACCAAAGCGGAGTAAACGGCGGAGGTCACCGCCGTGGAGTTGGGCACACCAGCATCCCTCAGGGAGGTGACAACGCGGTCCCAGCTCTTCTCCTTCAGGTTGGGAATCACATAGTCCCTGATGGTTTCCGAGTTGGGGAACACGGCGAACTCCTGCTGCATGCGACGGACGATGTCCAGCACTTGATTCGACTCCGCGGAACAGATCAACGGCCAGAAGTAGTGCTGCCTGATGGGCAGGCCGGCGTTCTTCATCTCCTGCAGGAGGGGAAGGGCATTGTTCACCACCCCGTTGGTCAGTCCCGCCTCCGTGGCAATCGTCAAGGCCTTGGGGTTCAGTCCCTCTCCTTGGAGGGTCCTGCAAATGCTGAGGATCTTCTCCACCGGCCGATTGGCCCGCACCATTTGCCGGATGAAGAAGGCTCCCACATCCACGGGCTCCCCGTTCACGCGACTCGTTCTGGGCATCACGCGGAGGAGCTTCAGACCGACGTCCTCGTGTCCCTTGTTCACCAGGCGGAGGATCACATTCACGGCGTCCTGATTGAAGCCAGGCGAGAGTCGCAGCTTGGTGAGAATCTCATCCACGTGCTCGCCGTTGCCGTTGATGGTCAGGGTGTAGACCACGTCGAGCAGATCCTTGTCCAGCAATATCACCTCCTTTTGGTCGCACTCGGCCAGGGTCTCCTTCAAGGCAGCCAGGTCTCCGTGGCGGGCAAAGGCGCACAGCAGAGTCGTGTAGGTGTCCGCGCTGGGCTCCAAGCCAGCCTGCTTCATCACGCCCAAGATTCCCTTGGCGGACTCCAGGTCGCTGGCCTGCGAGTGTCCCAGGATCAGCGAATTGAAGACATTCTCGTTCACCGGCAGGCTCTTCGCCCGCATGAACTCCAGTATCCTGGTGGCTCCCTCGATGTCTCCCTGCTGGCAGTAGCGCGCAATCAGCCTCTGGTAGGTGACCCTGTTGGGCTCAATGCCCTTGGCCTCGATCTCGGCCAGGAAGTCGGTGGGCGCGAAGCCGTGCTCGTTCTCCAAATAGACGCGCAACAGGGCGTTGTAGTGCGAGATGTCCATGGGCACGTTCAGGGCGTTGAGGGTCTTCCAGATCTCCTGCACCAGCGCCGTTCGCACCTCGGGCAGCTCCTCGGGCACCAGATTGCCGCAGCATCGAATCACCAGCAGCGACTGCGAGCTGGTGGCCGTCCTGTGCGTCCGAATCTCGTCGAGCACCTCCTCCAGGTCGCGGCGTGAAATGCGTCCGATGCGGCGCACATCCTGGTCCAGGCGACGGATCTGCTTGTCCAGACTCAGCTCGGCCTTGGCAGCGGCATTTGTGGCAAACCCGCTGGAATAGAAGATAATTTTAGGGAAGGAAATATGCCAATATTTATATATAAAAACATATATAATATATGATAAAACTTGTATTTCTTAAATATGACTAGTAGTAATTATGTATTTATAATAAAATACGATAAATTTAAGCAGTTATTGTTAATTTATACAACTTAATAGAACAGAAAGCGTGTAATATCTCCCGCAGGTCTAAAAACAGCTCCCAAAGCGAGCTCTCCGCCCGGATGAGGTTATGTAAATATTAGATATTAGAATTACCGCAGAACCCTCTGCTCTTATGTGATATGTAACCTGCCCTTTAAGTGATCATCAATGAGAAATTAATAAATTCCACGCTACTATTTACAAAAAAACACCCAGACATTGCGTAATGCCGGTACTTTGTGGGGGCTTTCTAGAAGCAAGAAAAACTCACTGCTGGAACCCGCCGCACATGCAAGGCACATTGTTGACCAGGCTGCTCGTCTCGTTATCGCGCACCGAGTTCACCACCACGTTTCGCGTGAAGCCGGCAAAGTAGCGCAGCAGTTTCCCCGTCCTCAGGATGGATGCCATTGCGGTATTTGTGCGCTTTTAATTAATAAATTCAATTTATTATTAAATTTCGAGCCGAGCACGAGAGATAGAGATGTCAGAACATCGATGGCATTAGAGAAACTATCGATTGGAGGTGGGAAAACATCGAAGTTGCCAAATGTATTTGATTTCATCGATTTATTTTTTATGAATCCAGTTTCGCCACCGTTTCAAAAGCTGCAAAGCGATAGCACGATTAAAAAGCTGGGAAAGCTATCACATTTTCATTTAGCGGCAAGTACAAACTAATTTTAAATTCAATCATAACGGTTTTATGTACGTATGTGACAAATACAAAAATAAATATATACATTATTATTATTATATGTATAATGTGATGTTGCTAGGTAAATATAATAAGTAACACAAGAAAGAATACCTTACTATTTGTATTTTTCATGTTTTTTTCATTACAAACTTTAAATTACAACAAAATTTGTTTGAGACAATCTATAATATTATATAAATATTAAATATTCTTAAGATGAATGTACAATTTAATATGTACAATAATAAAAACTAAACAAATTTTGTTTTTGCAAACACAAAAGGGGAAATGCAACTGAACACATACCAACACACGCACAGGCAGCGGCAGCGAGAGAGAGATGCACATACACATGTCTTGCACCTGATTAAGAGAAACTGCAAGCTTGGCGCTCTCTTTATCTGCTCGCCTCTTGTTGTTGTTCTTGCTGCTGCGCGTCATTCCATCACTTTGTGTTTTTGCAGCGAATGTCGACGCAACCGTCTCGGCCGGCGTCGCTTTCTTTTGTCGCCGGCCAAAGTTTTGGAATTGCATTTCATTTGCGAAAGTTTCGTTGCACACGGCGGTTCGCGAATCTCGCTCTTTTGTTGCCAGCTCCTACTCTTTTGCGACGCGCGGGTGTGTGTGCATGTGAGTGTGCGTTTGTTCCTACACTGCAATTTGTTGGAGTTTTAACAGCTTTTCAAGCGAATTATATTACACATTGGCCTTTGACAGGTGCGATCAGCCTGCGCGTGCGGGCGACGTTGTCCAACACTGGTAAGAAAAATGATTAAAAATACAGATTATTTAAAAGGAATCCATGTGTGTGTGTGTGTGTAGATGTATATGTTTTCAGCTTAAATATTGTGAGAGTGTATAGAGTGACAGAGCGAGTGAGAGAGTGCAGGCAGAAATTGCAATACACACAAACAAATTGCCACGCAAAAGGCGGCCGGCGTTCGCCCCCCTCCTCTCTTTCTTCCCCTCTCCGTTGCATTGAATGCACTTGGTGCGATTCATTTGCTTTTATTACCATTTTTGTCCCGTCTCTCCGCGTCTCTCGCTCCGCACTTTTTTCGCCCCCGTCTTCTTTGCACTTGGCACTTTGGGCGACGGTGGCAACCCTGGCCGGCCAAGTGCGCGTTGGTGCTGGTGAATAAAGTTAAGTTCTCTACCCTTTTTATTCAGTGCGGAGCGCGACTTTGAAATGCATGCAACTGCAACAGCATGTCGCGGAAAGTGCAAAATTATTGCAGTCCAAAAAATATGCATATATGTTAACGGTAAATACAAAAATATAACCAAAAACAACCCAAGAAAAGGCACTAAAAACGCTTGCAAATCAGCTCTGGCTTCAGTGTGTGCGTGCAAAAAATTAATCAAAAAAAAAAATTATCAGTGCTAAATAAAAAACTAAATACACTTTACAAACTAAATGAAAAGACGTTTCTCCCATAAAAGTGAGTGAAATTCAAATTTCAAATCGTATAAGTTATTCAGAAACTCAAAGAAATATTTAAACAATGGAAAACTTCAATAAAACAATTTTAAAGGACTTGAAAATGAAGGAAAATCCGACTTTCGTGGGACTAAAACTAAGAATAATACAGGAACTAACAGTTTCGATTATTAAACCGATTTTCCGGTGAAAAATAATTCTTTAGAAAACCATTAAAAAAATAAAAAAAATACATATATACAAATTGACATGAACGAAAAACGGTTTTTAATAAAAATGAACTAAAAAACGCACTACTTTCGTGCTTAATAAGAAATAATAACAAAAATAAAATAGAACAAACATTTAAGATGCTAGTTTTCACAAAGAAAACTAATTAAAAGCAATTAAAACGCATTTTCCCTTGCAATTGATGATGACCTACGACAAAGGAAATGAAGTCATACCCATACATGCACGCACACACACACACACACATACAGACTCACCGAAAAAGCAAAGTGCAGGCCAAAAGCGAATAAGCAAAACAACAACAAAACGGAACAGAGGGGGGGCCCTACGCCGAGCAACAACAACTTGAAAATTGCACTGCGCATGCACACACACCAACACACGCACACACACGCAACTCATACAGCGATCGTGCGGTGGTGTTGGTGCCCTTTTGTTCGCTTGCAAGAAGATGAGAAAGAAGCAGAAAAGCGAAAAAAAAGAGAGAAATAATTAAAATTGGAAAACTAATGGATTTTAAAAGCAGTCAATTTTTATTTCTCCTCTCCTGCTGAGTGTTTTGCTAATTTTCCTTATTTTCATCCATATACATATTTCTTTTTTTTGTATAAAAATACGCGTCATGCCAACGGCAGTTGAATGCACTCGGCCTTTGCCTCGAATGGCTTCCCCTTTTTTTGCCGCTGATAAAGATAATGGAACGAAACGGTATAATCGCTCTTTTCCAATGTACAAAATATATACACAATACCAGCAAATATTTTCCGTGTGCGTAATGCGAATTAAGTTCAAAGTCGGGCGTATAAAATGAAGTTTAAAATATAAGTTAGCGGGGTTTAAAAGATTTTAATAGACTGGAAAACTCTAAGGAATATTCTTGACTATCTAAATTAATATATTTTCACTAAGGCTTTTTAAGTGCTGTGCTTTAAAATATATAGTTGTCGTTTGAAGCGTTTTATTTATCACAGAAGTGGCTAACCTTTTTAAATTTGAATATCTTTTGTTACTTAATTAATTTATTTATTCAAACAAGAGTCCAGAGCTCTAGGAGCCATCCATTCGCATATTCTTGCCATCTTTCTTTGTTCTTTATTATTATAAAATGCATATTGATTTGTTAATATAAAAATTTATATATCATTTACCATTAAAACTATAAAGAGCCATTTTAAACCATTTTCCTGTGACCTTGAAGTGCAGTAATTTTCGTAGAATGGGGCGGCAGTGCAATTATTATATTTTCTACGAACCAAACACAAACATTCCTTTGTAGTTGGTGGTTTCCTCATGTGTATCCACAATTTGAATTACTCATCGCATCAGCGCCATTTCCATAGAAATCAAAGCTCACAACAAAACGGGTGAAAAGCCACATTGAGGGGGAAAATAATTGGTTAACAGAAATCTAAACTATAAAATCGATGAACGCCATTGGAGGGAAATAATAGAATATTTAAAGGGAATCAAAACAAAGCCAGTTAAACAACAGCAAATATAAAAGAAACAGAGAAAGTGACATTAAAACTTGTACTTGCGGAATAAATAGTATGTTTACCACAAATATTTCGGTAAAACTTCTTAAAGATAGCGAAAAGGTCTTTAAAATAGGTAGTAAACTTCTAAAGCATCCAAAAAAGAGCTAGGACACAAAGAGACATTGTATTTATACTTATAATATTTATTAAAGAATTAGTTTCTTAAAAGTTTGCCAAACTAAAATTCACTTCAAGTCAAGGCATCTTTTCTTGTATTTAAAAAATAAAACAGTTGACAATCAATAAACGCAGGTACTTATAAGTAACAGCTTATGGAAAGATTTAAAAACTTGACAAGCAAAAATTGAAAAGTGTGAAAAGCCCGAGGCAGAGGCAGCACTTTTCCAACTTTCCTTCATTCGCTTCCTTTAAATTTTTCATTTTTTTTCTGGTTGAGTTTCGGACAAGGCAGAAAAGGATAGCCAGCGATGGCTGGTGGGCGATGGGTGGCGGTGCCAAAAGGACAATGGTTCAAGTGCAAAGAGGACGCCAAGCCGCATGCAACAACGGCAACAACGAACGCACGAAGGACATGCCATGCAATTCCTCCTCTGTGGTGAATTTCCGCATATTGCGTATACGCCGTGTATGGTGTGTAGAGCAACAGAGACGGAATGCCAGCCGACAGAGAGATGCTATTTATAGAAAGGGAGCTCCGAACCGAGCTCAGCCTTGATTCCGCCCTTGAACTAACATTGCTGGCGAACTATTCCTGTCCCGTCTCCTGTTCCTGTGCACTTTTTTGTTTCCCCTTCGACAGTCGCAGTCGTCACAGCTGGAAACCAGTTGGCGGCGGGGATATATAGAGTATCGGGGGTATCATCATCAGCCAGTGCATATGTCGCCAGTCAAGCGCTGATTTTATGTTTGCGATTCGCTCTTTCATACTGCCCCATGCATGTCCTTGTTGCTGCTGCCTGTGAACTCAGCGGGCCTTTGACATTGATTTTGTATGCATCTTGCCCCAAGTTCCTCCTCCTCTCGGAGCAGCTCAACTCAGCTGGCAGTTGCTTATGTCATGCCAAATTTATTTATTTATGTTCCGCCACGCACTCAGTAAATAATTCGATTGTTTAGCAAACAAAATCGAAGGGAAATAAAAAAGCGCTTATTAGGAAATGAAGGGATTAAATATCTGAAATAAAATCTCTGAAACACATTCAGATTTCTGTTAATGAAAACTGTAAAAGTAAAGGTTGCAAAGTTTATTGCAATTCAAGTGAAACCTTGATTTGTTATGATATGAGAGATACTAAAGATATTAGAGAGGTGCTCATTGTTTAAACAACAATTGAGATATGAATTTGATATAAATTTATGGATTGAATGCAATGAGAACAATTATTAATTACCCAACAGGAAATCTTAAATAAATATAAAGACTTAGACAACAAATACTAAAGTAAGCTCATGAGATATTCTGCAATATTTTGATATATAAAATTCAATAATTAAACTCTTATGAGTTTAATATCATTCAAAAATGTTTTAGAATATATATTTCTCATAAGAAACCCGATTTTATCTCTACTTCAAGCTTGAGCATATTATTTTACCTATTTTTGGCTTTAAATTTTGTGTAAAAACTAATTATATGTTTAGTATTTTATAACTTACTTTTGATAGTTTATGAGAAAGCTACAATATTCCTCAGTTTTTTTAGGAGCTCTTTTATTATTACCTTTAATTATTTGCCAAACACAAATGTGTTACAAAAGTTCCCTTTTCTATAATTGCACCTAAGATTTTCCTTACAAATTCCCTGCGCTTCCCCTTGTTCCTTGCCAAGCATTTAAAATTGATGCGTAATAAATGCAAAAATAATATGCAAAAAGGCAGAAAAAATGAGATTTTGAGAAAGAATCGGGACAAAAGGGAGGAAAAGGCAGAAGGAAAAAGGAGAAAAAGGAAAAGCAGCAGCAGCAGCAGCAAACTACAATTGAAACTTGAGCAAACAAAGGGCAGCGTAAAATGTTTGCAAATTGAATTTCAAGTAAATATGAGCAATGCAATGTGAAAAGTAAATACACCGAGAGAAACACAGACGCACAGCTACAGATATAGATGCAGATAGAGTCGAAACTCTCTCGGCCGCAATAGTTTCGTATCTGTGTGCGTAGTATCTTTCGCTGCGTTTCTCCGTGTGTGTGTGCATCTTTGTATCTATCGAATGCAGTTTGTGCGCTTTAAAAGGAATTCTGTAGTTTATGCATGGGATGCGTTGTCTATATAAAGTTCCGCCTCAGTAGTATCTATCTCTCTCTCTCTGGCTAGGCCCTCTCTTTCCTCTCCTCTCACCCTACCCCCTCCCTCTCTCTGTGCTTCTATGACTGTACTGTACGGCGGCCATGGCAACGACGTCATCGCATCATCGCATCGTCGTGCGTTGAGATGCCGAACCTAGCCAGCAATGGCGGCGGCGGCCTCTCTTCTTCCACTTGCCATCTGCGCCCATCCCCCTGGCAGCCATCATCTCCGGCTCCCATCTCGCTCTGTCGCCAGAGCGAGGCGATGCGAAAAGAATAAAACAGAATAAAAGCGAACAAAATAATGGAAATAAAATGAAAAAAATATACAGTGCAAGCTATGAAGATCGAAAAGGGGTTTTATAGCAACTAATGGGAGTATCTAGGAGTCCAAAGATTGTCTTTAAGTTTCTAGAATTCTTCTGTAGAATTTTAAATGCAAAGTTGACTTGGTTTTTAAACGATATTAGCATCTTCTTTTTGTATCTTAAATTCTTTTATGAAGAGATCTCTCTCCTCTCCATGTTGGATAATAATAATTAGGATAATAAATATAGTTCCTATTGGTTCATTTTATCCAGTCTGCACTGTATGATAGCAGGCAGGATAGAAACACACCGCAAGCAACAGAAAAAATAAGAAAAAGGAGAAGAGGCATACAAAAACTAGCCGCAACAACAATGCAAGTACTTCAACCTCCTTGCCACTTGCTCCCATATTGCACTGAGTCAAGTCCATGTTCTTGGTGGCGTTCTTTCGGCTCTCTCTTTTGTGTATCTGTATCTATAGAATGCGTTCGCCTGCCTCTTCTTCGGCTGCATCTGCGAAAAACTACGGGGTTTCGTGTGGGAGAGGAAGGTAAGCAGCTTAGCGCACAATTAAAGCCTTCTTTTTTGCCTGCTTTTGGCAAAATATTTCAATTAGCGAGCAAAAACATATGCACATAACGCATACGCCTCGTTGGCCGATTAGAAGGGCTTTTAGGATGAAAACTCACAAGGGGGCAGAGGCGAAAGGCAATGATTTTTTAAACTGTGAAAATGCTAGCTATAAAAAGTGGAAAAAGTACGAAGAGGATGTAGAAGAAACTAATCATTAAAGTGGTAAGAGAGGAAGTTAAAGATTCTATGGGAATTTGTCGGAAAATGTGCTAGGGAAATATTCCAGCAATTTAATATAAATTCCTTAACAAAATACGACTGGATTTAAAGTGCAAATTCTTAACAATTCTTAACATATAAAAGATATATCCCTAAGAAGGAATAATTATTCAGTAAATGGAAATAGTTGTACGAACAAAACCAATTAAAAATGAATTTCCTTTCCATTTTAAATACCAAACTCTACCGACACCAACAAAGTTATATTCAAAACTGTCAAATACAGATTTTTGCAGAGGAGCCTGCAGGTGCTGCTGATTTACTGGTCGAAGTTGTGTATACGCCATGTTGACAGCCTGCACCTGCGGCTCAAAGCTGCTGGTGCTGCCCCCCCTGCTGTGCCATCAATAACTAACGACCATAATCCTGGTCGCCCGTGGCTAGTCATCCTTTGCCCGACCTCCCTTGTTTTATTCCTCATTCCGCATCGCCATGGCAGCGCGACCGAAGAACTAATGCCATTTGGTGTTGCCAGGCAATTGGAGCGCAGATGAATCCGCAATTCATGGCAGCAGAAGGGCCAGAAGGAGAGATTAACCCCTCGGTGAATTGCTCGAGTGACTTTTACGGCGAGTTGAGTGCGCATGTGAAGGAGGATCGGGGTCATCATCTTTCGCCAAGAAAGGGTTCCCTAACTGTACTCGAAACAACGTATTCAGAGCATGACAAAAGGGGGAAAGGGAACTGTGCAAAAAAGGAGAAAAGGGGGATATATGCAGATATATAGAGATTGCATTCCGCTCGCACACAAAGGGTTAGCTTTGTGTCTACATTGCAATTTGCAAAAAAAAGAAGGAAAAATTGCTCCATTTGCACATACGTCGCTGCCTCGTAATGAATGTCATCCGTTTCACTTTGAGTTATGTCATCCGAGTGTGACACACATTTTCCAAGCTTAGATACACACTACATATACAAAAGTATATACAAGTGTATGTACAATCGTAGAGTATATAAACATCAGCTTGGAATGGATGGCCAATGGATTCTACTTTTTATTAAGACTTTGTTTCCATTTGCTATTATTTCTTTTCAATATCTTTTGGGGAATTAAGAAGGATTGAATTACTATTTATAACAAGTCAAAGATGAACTCTCTAGAAAGAATACTATCCGGTTGAAGCCTGGCAATTATTTCACAATTCAGCGGCTAATATTACAAATGCCTGTTTTAATTGTGTAATCCGATATGACTCAACAATTACGGCAAATTGCAATAAATTACAGAAAATATTCAAGCCCCAGACAACAATAGAACAAGAGCAGTGCTTAAACAACAAAAATGGGACCAAACGAAGTCAATAAATAATTTCTCGCCAAGCTATTTAAATGAAGCAAATTGAAATGAATGTGAAACAAGGCAGCTATGAGCCTAAAGTATCAGTTATTTCATACTTGGAATAAAGAACAAACATTTTGCATTTAATCAAAAGCCATTTGTGGTATAGAAATATTATTTTTATCACCCACCACAAATGTGGGAAAATGCATTAATCGGCATTCCCTATTGCTCTACATTAAAAAGGAAAAAACGCTACACCAGTATCAGTATCAGTTGCAGTATCTCTGATCGCTGTAGTCATTATTTTCGGGTCTTAATTTCACGAGATTTTATCATAAACATAAACCCGAAATTGCAGCTCGATATCAACACCAGAAAATCCCATTTAATGCCGACCAGCGCTCGAAATTGCTCGAAAATTATATGGTAGCTGTGTGTTAACCCCTTGTTGCCCCTCCATGGCGCTGAATTTAACGGTACAACTAATTTATGCCGCCAGCCAAGAGGAGAAACTTCTAAAGAATTGGCCCGAAACAAAACAAGGAGAACGAACAGAAAACAGAAAATGAACTCGGACTGAAAGGCGGAAGTTCGCCAAGGAAGCCAATTGAATGCAGCAACAAAGTTGAAGAATAAAACTTAAAAAAAGGGAGAGAATTGAAGAACAAGTGCAGTTCAGCGGAGCTTTAAAGTTTTCCAAAATAAACGAAAGGAATACCCTTACCGAGGGTATATGAAATATTTGGAAAATGTATATTTGTTAAACATGGAGTCAGCTTAAAGGTATTCTTAGTTTGAAATCGATTGATGATTGTTTCAAGGTATTTTTCATGTTTTATATCTCAAAATGACGGAAGACTGTGAATTTGCTTACTGAAAATGTTAGAATATTTATCTTTCGGCTATCTGATTAATTTCTTTTAAGTTTCTGACCTCTCATTTGATTAAGAAAAGGCGAAAGACATTGCGGACGACACAGCCAGGGGATTGGCGGCGGGAAAGAACTCCAGTTAATTGGCAGCTGCCTTGGACAGGCCACCACCACAGGAAGGAGACCAAAGGGTTCGAGCAAGAAGCAACCGGTTTTTGCCCAGACACTTTTCCTCAGCTTCTTGGCTAAAAATTTGTGTTTGTTTGGACAACGCGGCGTATGCGTAATTAGATCTGTGTGTGTTTTCATTAGCTTCGTTTGCTAATTGGACTAAAGCCTAGCCTCAGCGCACATTGCACTCGGAAGCTAAACAAAAGAAGCGATATAAAGCTGGTCTAGTGTTAACCAAGAGAAGTGCACTGGGAGAATATTAACGGGGAAACGATATTGGTATTGGAATAAATGCTATTTGGCTCCCAGAAATTTAAAGTCGTTTATCCCATTTGTATATTAGGTAACAAATCCTAACCTTTTCTAATCTTTTAACTTGATAAATTAATATAAATAAATGTTTAATAATTTAGATAGATGCTTCCTGAGCTTAGTCACTCGAAGATTAAGGCAGCACTTTATTTATTATGCTATAAAATATCTTAATAGCCTTGTTCGCTAATCTTTGGGATCGTTAGGGCTCTGATGTTTCTTGATTTTTTAGCTCAGTGCTAGAGACAGACACTGGCGTTGCTTTGATGCTGATAATGACGATGATAATGAAGATGGAATTCAGGTTTACGGCTCTAAACGATCCTCGACTCCAGGGTGCAATGGCAATATGTTCTTGCCATCTCTCTTTGTCTGCCTTTCGGAGGTCCCCGCCCCTTTTTAGCAGTGACGTTGCATTCTTTTTTATATATTCTTTTCTTCTTTTCTTTTTTTCTCTTCATAAAACGAGTTTTTGCCACTGTTCTTCCCGCTTTTTTGCCGATTCTACTGGCACTCCTCTGCTGCCCCTTTATCACCTTGTTTCCCCTCATAAAACTCCCCCTTTTACCCCCAGAAACCCCCGCTCCACGTACCACGCTCTATTGGATTCCTGATGTGCAACGACTTTGGTTCGTCTACCTTCTGGCTTTTGTTTAGTTGCCATGTTGCATAGGATTTTGAACTCGTTTTGCGTTGCATGTGGCGGCGTCCCTAACCTAACCTAACTTTTCAGCCCGAGAGGCCTGTATTTCTCCCCCTTTCCTGCGGCTTTTGTGTTGCAAGCAAACAGGCACACACATGGGAGAAATAATAAAAAACACACAATATTTTATGGGCTTTCATTGTGGAAATTGCATATACGTCGCTATCTCTGTGCTAATTGTTTAATTAACCCGATTTGCTCAGAAGCTGTTGACATTACGACATTACTTTCTGTGCTAAATGGGCTTGGGATGGAATAAATGGATAATCGTTGGTGTTCAAGTTATATTTGTACAAATTTTTGTAGTTCTTAATAATCGGAATTAAATAATAAGGCATTCTTTCGAGTGTATTATGTATTTCCATTGATAAACTTTAATTGTGTAAAGGAATTGCTGCCTCGATTGAATATATTTTGCAGGGAAGTCGATATTTGATGTATCCTAACATTTTAAGGCTAACTTGACCTACTTTACCTTGACTTTATACTGAATATTATATTTATTTTCGATTTCGAATAGTTTTACAATCTATCGCTGAGAACTTCCTTTCATCCTTCGGAACTTTGCACCTTTTGTGGCCTGCCTCCAAGAATTCTTGTAAGCTTAACTTTCTTTCCGCTTTTTGGGACCAAAAACTTTTGCTGTCAACTCGGAGGAGTTTGTGTGCGTTGCTCCCACATGAGAGAGATTTCTTTTTAATGGAAATAATTGCAATTTTGTGCATAATTTATGACTGGCAGCCCACGCACACTGGCAGAAAAGAAGCGGAGCACTCATAACTCACTGGGGCCACAAGACAAACGGATGCTTACGCTCTTTCACACAGCAGCGGTTGGATAAATAGGCCTAAGCTGATTTAAATCTTATTTTATATTATATTATTTTTTGTTTGTATTATTGTTTTCCTTGCTAGCTTCTCATGTTAACAATCTAGTAATTAACTAAGTGGAATATTTTAGTTAATCTGGAGCTATTGGCTTGACCCCCACTGTAACTCCCTCTCTCTCTCTGTCTTTTTGTGGCAATATGAAAATGTTGAAAAGTAATTTGTGGCACACATGTGGGTGGGATTTGAATAAAAGCCAGTTGGACGACGGAGATGACACTGGGTGCAGTGGAGGGGGTTGTGGTGTGTGTGAAGGGTGTAGAATGCAATCAACAACAATGAGAAATTACAGACACCGGAGAGCAAAAGGCAAAAACAACAGCAGAACAGCCACAACAAATGTGTGTAAGCTGCGCGTATTTCCTGTCTGCCTCAGTATGTGTGAATATGCAAACTGAATGAAAACGTCAGAAATGAAAAGAAGCAAAAAACAAAATACACTTTGGGAAACATTACTTACTAACTTACTTTAAATACTCAAAAATAATGCTTTAAAAGGTTTATCTATATTTATTACACACTTTTGGTAACATTTCCTATTTTGTGATTTCAAATCTTTAAGGATTTTCTTTGCTAAAAATAAATTTAGTTTTTTCTAGCTGAAATTATTAAAAAACTATTAAACAAAACCACATTTCATATTTCCATTTAAACACCTGAATTAGTATATATCGATTTAAGTTAAAAATCTTAGTAGGAACACATTTTTTTGCCAGTGCAAATAAAGTTCAATTGAGATTTTTGCATTGCAAATGCAGCGGGTGAAATGCGAGAGAGCAAAGCCAAGGCGAAGGTATTATCAAGAGCGACACAATAAACGGTGTAAAGCTCTGCTCTTTGTTTGCTCGCCGCTCTCCTGGCCGCTCTTTGTGTTTTTGTTGGCTCTCTTCGAAAGCCGTTGCCGTTGTTGTTCTTGCTGGTGGTGCTGCTGCTGCGCTGCAAGTTGCGTGTCATTGACCTTTGAAATTGCATGTTGCTGGTGCTGCCGGCGTCGCTTATGTGCGGTGCTGCGCTCCTCTGCCTCTGCGCCATTCTACGCTACTTCGCGTTGGAACTGCCACATGGGGCAGCCTGCTGTCTGGTAGCGCTCACGTGCGTCCCTTCTCTGTCGCTCTTGTGGCTCTGCTGCTCTCGCTCTCGCTCTTGCGTGGGCTTGTTGTTTGTGCGAAATTATATTAAGGAAGCAGCGCGCAAAGAAAAAGAAACAAAAAAAAACTCGTACTTCTCCGCTGCTTCCTCTTCTTCTGCTGCTTATCTTCCGCCTTCTTTATTGTTGTTATTGTTGTTGTTGTTGCCCCCGAAAGTTATTTCAATATCTTCGGCGGTTCCTTCCCGTTTCCCCGCTGCCAGGAATCGGAAGAGCATTGTTCTCTTTCACAGTTTTAATGGATTTCTTAGCTAATATCTTGGCTTTCCTTGAGTATCAATTACGATTAATTGTTTAAAGGAAAACAATTGTTAAATAATTTTACAAATACTTTGATTTCATAATATAGCAATAAATATGCACATAAATATGCACAACTATCAAATAAACAGAAGAAATAATTCACAAGAGAGCCCCTAGAATTCCCAACTAGGAATTTGGGCGCAAGCTGGTTAATAAATATTACCTTTTCGATATTTTTATCTGAAATTGATCCCAAAATTTGGTTTCCCAAGATCTAGGATTGATTGTAATATAAAAATAATAATTAATGTTAATTATGTTAATGTAGATCTAACTCGAAAAGTAATGAAGGTATGGAAGCTCGCTCCTTCACAATAAGCGATGGCCATCCAGCGACTATTTCGCGACAAACTCCGAACTTGACATAAAAATGCGGGAAGGGAGAAGCGATTGTCTGTCTTGCCTCAACATCTCGGGGTTCCAAAATTCCAGAGCCTCAGAACTTGCAGAGTTTCCTCCTCCGAGTTCATTGAACGCCTTCGCCAGACATAAAGCAAACGCAAACTCAATAAGCGAACGCGACGAGCAAATAAACAGCAGCCAATAAGAGATACGGACTGTGCAGATACAAATCGCCACCGAAGAAACTCTTCTTCCCAAATCCCAAGGAGCGGGCCAGGGGAACAGGTTGAGACGGTCCAGGTTCGGGTTCAGCTTCAGGTACTGCCTATGAACGATCGATCAATATAGAGATCTAAGTAATTTAAGTTGCTAAAAGGACAGATAGCTTGGGACTCTAATTTAATTATATATTATTATCATTATTATAATTAAAAATGTTACTTATAGTTACTTTAATACTGAATTGAGGTTTGTGTCATTGATAGATCTTCTAATCCAACGATTTCTTGAAGAAAACTGCATTAAGAATTCTTTAAATCTCTAAAGATGCTTTAATATCCTGAAATTTAATTGAAAGATTGATAATAATCAAGAGGAAATTTATATTTAAAGGTCAATTTAGAAGTTTTATTCAATCAAAGTTACTTTACTGTCTTTAACTTTAATCAGGAAAATCCTTTAAGTTCTGTGTGCATTCCTAAAATCCGAAAACTATAAATGAGAGAGAGAGAGAGAGGGAGAGCGAAGAAGCCTCTCTTCCGCGTCATCTGCCAGATGATTTAATTGCTTGGCGGCCGGGGCGTCAAATAAATAATAATATTGCACAATCTCAGCCTCAGCTACCAGCAAGGAAAAGGCCAGGACAGGCGGAGGCAGTCAAAACAAGGCAAGTGGCTTGGGTTTAGGCAGGGAAAAAATAAAGAAGAGAAAATAAAAGAGCACAGGGCCAGACCAAGACCCAGACTCTGCCATAAAAAGGAGCAGTCAATGTACCCAAAAACACAAAAAGAGGAGGCGATGAAGGAGGGGGGCGCACGGGGCACGGGGAAGAATGGAGTCGAGCCAAGTGAAGTAAAAGGGAACCGTAGCATGACGCGTCAGAAAGAATAATAGCAACAACCACAACAGAGGCAGCCATGACCCACACCAACAAACAGGAAGAGCGAAGCGAGGAGAATGCCAAAACAACACAAATTTTGCCGAAAATGAAGCGGCAACTGTAATAAAAATGCAGCAGCGCTGCTTGCTGCTCTATCAGTGGGCTGGAGAGGGGAGGCAGTGCAAAGAAAGTGTGCATAGAGAGCGAGCATTTACTCGCTTCAACGCCAAATTTCAATTACAATTACCAACACGAGGGAGAGCGAGTGCGACAGAGAGGAGCGATACGGAGAGGAGCGAGAACAGCTACGAAGTTTACAGCGCGGGACAGATAGTGGAAGCAAGGAGGAAAGGAGAATGCACAGAAGAAATGCTGTTTTTATAACAGCAACTCGTAAAGTACAAACAAGAAGGCAAAGACAGAAAGTATGCAATGATTTGCACTATTTTGCATTTATTTTCTTCCAGTATATCGAAGTTCGGACTTTAATAAATTTAAAGCCAGGAAGTTTAAAAAAAGGCGTTATATTTATAAATTATGGAACTATAAAGATTAAAATTAATTTTTATTAAGAGTACAATTTTAGTTAATAAAAATGCACTCTAGATATATAATTTAAAAACAGTCGAGTATTAATCCTTAAGAATATGATCTAGTAGAGTAAGTGATCCACTTTTTCGCTCTCTGTAAGCAGTAGTGAGGGAGAGACCAAAATGAGTTTTTCGGCGGGAGCCGCTTAGTGTGAATGGAGCATAAACCGGAGTGAACGGAATCGAATGGAGACAGAGATGGAGATGGATTTGGGAGATTGGAGAGAAGACCTATGGGGACTCGTTCTCTTTCTTCTTGTTATTGGGACCATCGTGTATGGCCATTAAAAATGGCTACTAACATGGCTGCGAACAATACCCACACTCGCGCACTCACAAAAAGAAGAGCAACAGACACTGCAGAAGGAGACACATAACAACACACAAGCACACAGCAACTCCATTTAAATCGGAGCAGCTCCACGAATGAAGTTGCAAAACAGAACGCCCAAAGGTTAATCAACTCTGCAACTCTGGCACTCGCCAAAACTCTCCCATCTGCAATAGGGTTGCCACTGCCACTGCCATCGTGCAGCGCAACTCCACATTTTGTTGTTGTCTGTGGCTCGAAACGGGAAGCGGCAGCAAAGGAGTAGAGTGGAACAGCCAGGCGAAGGCCAAGCAGCGTCTAATTGAATTGGTTGGATGTTGTTGACTCTGCTTCGCTCTCTTCTCTTCTCCACTCTACTCTGCTCTACCCCACCGCCTGCCGCCCCTATCTTATGCCTGCTGCCATGGCAATGGCATTGAGTGAGAATCAACAAAAGCCATCAGTGCACTCTTCTCTTTGAAGAGAGCGTTAAAAGAGTTAGAAGAGCCAAAGAGTGTGGACTATTGCATAATTTTGTGCAATCTGCCACTCGTAGGTGCCATTCTTGCATGTGTTTAGGTTCTCGTGTGTGTGTGTGTGGCATTGGCTTTGACTGCATGTGCGTGTGTGTGTTGGCGATTTGGCCTTGGTTTTTTCCAAGCTTCAAGTTTCCCATTAATCGGAAAATTATTTAATGACACAAAATGCATTTCAGCAATTGGGCAGAGCGGGAAAATCAGTTGACTAAAAAAAGGGGAAATTAAATAGAAATATTTGTGGATTTTTTTAAAAGTTAAACTTTAATTTATTAAATTAAGGACATTAACTAGGAAATTAATAAAGTGATTCGCAGATAAATTTTTAAAAAAAGAACAAGTAGCATAACTTAGAAACATTAAGGGCTTAAGTTATTAATTAATAATGCGGACAGTTAATATCCTTTTTTACTATTTAATTGGTTTTATTTAAACTTAACGAGTCTCCCATTAATATATTCCACCAATCACTGCAAATTACCATTGAAATGTCGCAGTTTTAATTCAATTTTCTGCTGCCAACGATAAATGAAAATTAATGGCAAAAATGCCATTTGGCAAGGCAAAGAGTGAAGGAAAAGCAAACAGTTTCCAGATGATTGCATCCTGCCGACTGGACAGAAATGAAAATATACATATATTTTTTGTGATTAATGAGCCAGGACCAAGGGCCACGCTGCGTATACACAACGTTCCTTATAAATAATAAGGTTTTAATGCAATTGCAGCACAACAAATTAAGCACATGCGGCGGATGAGTGATATATTTATTTTTATAACTTATATTAAGCTGAGAAAGTAGGCAAAATTTAATATAAAAGCGTAGGTGATATATTAGGCACATGAAATCATGTTTTCTTTATGATTTGTTAACGTAGCACTGAGTTTTTGAAAATCATATCTTATTTTAGTTCCGGGAATCAATTTATAAGCGCTAAGAAGTAAGAAAACCAAACTTACACATCATCGATTATTGAAGCATGCTTAGGATCCGAAGTAGAGTAAAGAGTTTCGAGTTTTGTGGGTGAACTTCAGTTAAAAAAACAAAACCTACACATCGCCCCATACAAAAACGTTTACTTAGTACAAGGATACCAAAACGGATACTTAGAAAGGAACGAACACTGCTAGGACATCAAAACAAATACTTAAATAACTTTATTGGTTTCTTGTCCAGCTCTGAGCTAGGAATTTGGTTATGAAAAACAATTTATTGTGGGATCATAAAAGGACACAATTTCTTGTATATAAAATATAAGATTACATTTCAAAATGTTAATATCTTAAGCCTATATATTTGTTTGCGTGTACTAAAACGTATTTCCAATCAAGATGAGAAAGTAAACAAAAAGAGCGGATTCACCGAAAGCCAAAGAGAAGCATCAAAGAGAAACAGAACGGGGTTTGCAAATATACAACAACAAAAAAATAGGAAAAAAGAATGCAAAAATATTTGCAGCGCTGAGTTACCGGTTTTTATGGTAGGAAGGAAACCCGCTCTCGCAGCTCGTTAGTGTGTGCTGTGTGTGAAGTGTGTGTGTGAGTGTGAGTGACGACGACGACGGCGGCGGCAGCAGCGTCTGTCTGTTGTTGAGGCAGGTCCTGGCCGGAATACGCGAAAATAGGTACAGCCAACGAACTGCTGCGCTCCAGACGACGACCGACGACGGCTGTCGTCTGGCCACAGAAAGAGCTTCTACCACCGAACGAACGGCGTGCAGGCAGGCGGCAGGCAGCAGCAGCTCCTTCCTTTTAGCTGCAAAAACATGTGGCAAAGCCAGTGGCGGGGCACCAATGGGTGAAGACGCAGCAGTACCAGTACCAGTACCAGTACCAGCACCATCATATACCATACATATAGCATGCTGCAACATGGGAACCGAACTCGGCAGCACACATATAGCCAAAACACTCGATAGATACAGCCGCCGTTGCCGCCGCCGCAGTCGTCGCCGCTCTGCTCTGCTCTGTCGCCGCTCATCGGAGCTAGCTTTGGCCATAGCTTCAGGTTCAGCTTCAGCCTCAGTTTCGCTTCTGAGCTTCAGCTGCAGCAACCGCTTCCTTGCACAAATACATCTGTATATATCAACTATACATATATACAGCAGGCTATATGCTTCTCGTGTCTAACTACTTTTTATTTTTCGGTGATTTCCTCCTTCACCTTCGCGAAAAAAGCAAAAAGATGAATATGTAATGCAATTTCTCCCAGCGCTCTGCTCCGGCTTTCCTTTGTTGCAAATTGAATCTGAATTGAACTGCAAGCCAGCAGCAGCAGCAGCGGCAGCGGCGATCGGCTTACGTGGCCAGAGGCAATGGCAGAGAATCCATCGAGGATTAGGCCAAGTCAAGTGGAATTGTCTCTGGCCGCAGAGGAGCAGCAGCAGAAGAGAGCATGGGCCATAAACGTGCAATGTGTAATCCAAAAATTTAATAAAAACATTTCTAAACAAATCAATTGAGGATTTGGCTTTGCAGTCAAACAATAATGGAAAATGCAACCCAAATGGAGCACTTTGTTGATTTAGATTGCCTTCAGGACAAGGCAGAAAGCCATAAAAGCATAAAATAATAAGAGAATAAAGTCTCAAAATGGCAATGAAAGAAGTGAAGTGTATTTGTTCTTTGTAATACAAAAATGTTTCATTAAAACAATCCCATAAACGTAAATAAGTCCCTAAGTGCAATACTCTCAAGTGAAATAAGCCACATTCCTAATATTATTAAATTTAAATGAAATACTTAATGGAAGAGGAATCTAATACAATCATGAAATAAAAATATGAAAAGCATATCAATCCAAAATGGAATCAAAGAAAATCTTTATAAGATTATCAGGATATTCTGCCTATGAAAGAATAATATAATTTATCTATATAATAATATATATTAGAATAAATAATGCAATAATGCAATAAATATTATTACAAATATCTTTCATCTTCCTTACAGCTCTCCAACAAGGCTACCTTGACAACTGGGAATTGTGTACTATAATCGTAGATAATTGCAGAGCATTACCATTTATTTAAATCATTTTATCCACCAGATAAAAAGGAGTCTACCTAAGAAGGGAAATGGAACATCAAATTATCGTAAATATAAAAAAAAAGTTAGATTCAAGCAATTTGGAATACATTATGAAACTATTACAGAGATGACTCAGACGAGTCCAGAAGTCACTCCCTTTATCCTGCTGGAATTTCACAACATCACGGAAATGGATTATACGCGTTTTTCCCACCCCGCCTGATGGCGGATGCCTTTTTTTATTTCCTTCGACGAGACAAATGCGATTCCTTCAACGATTTCTAATCCAACACAAGAGAAATGGTGCATACTTACATATGGACCATTAACAGAAACCCGTAAATCCGAACTTGTGCTGTTTTATATCTGTTACAAGACCGGCATTATGGGAGTCTGTCAATGCAAACAACTGGTTTTTGGCAACAAAATCAAAACTGACAAATTCGAGAGCACATAATAATGGAGGAAAATCAATACATCAAATTAAAACTAAAATAAAACGAGTAGGAAAAAGTTAACAAAATAATAAAATGAAACATTAAACTAAAGAATTTAATTCTTGATAAATAATCAGATCCGAAAAATGATAATTAAACCAATGGACAAATCAAAGTGAAAAATTATGAGACAAGTAATAAAGAAATTAAATTAACACCTCTTCTGATTAATCAAAGATAATCCAATCAATATAACGAAGCAAAAATGAACTAATAAAAATTAAACAATAAATAAAATGAATAAATGATAATTTAAACAAATAAATCAGCATCTTATAACCTTTATCATTTGCATATTTATAAATTGCACTAACAATTTTAATTTAAATCACGCATCCTCTTTATTTTCAATTATAAATAACTATTATGTATGATTTTCCCCCATTATTATTCTTCTTGTTTGACAAAAGACATATTTTGGTTTACCCAAAAACGCAACACAATATAAAAGCCAACCCGAAAATCCTTTAATTACCAACAATCCACCCAGCAAAAGGGACTAAACCAAGGACCTTTTTCTCTCTGGCAAATTGAGGTAGTAGGTTGTATAGTAGTAACTACAAAATCATACTATACAATGTGCTAGCTTTCTTTGCTTGACTACAAGCCGCAATTTAAATAAGAAACCTCCAAATCACAGCCAGAAAATTGTGAAAAATTTAGAAAGAAAAGAAAAGTGAACCGAGAGCCAGACTCCCGTCTATATATACATATATTCGTAAATATATTGGCATTACTAGTGACATGTGCAAATGTTTGTATGGCTGATTCCCTGAGACCCTAACTTGTGACTTTTAATACCAGTTTCACAAGTTTTGATCTCCGGTATTGGACGCAAACTTGCTGATGTTAGCGAAAAAAATAAAAAATAAAAGCTGCAAGAGGGCAAGTACTCCATTGGATAAATAATCAACTCTCGAGAAGGTAAAGGTTGGCATTCCTCAACGAATACTATTTATATTTATTGAGCTTCAAGTTCCTTTAACAGAAAACGCCGCAGTTCTGGTTATATGAATGGCACGCCGATCTCTTCATGGCTTACCTTTTGGATTGGACTTGCATTGCGGACTTTTATCCATTGGAATAACAAGGAACAATTTAATATTGATAGCTTTAATGACATTATTAGTTTATTTCCTTATAATTCTATTAAAAAAGTAGTAAAACGTATCAGTGTAAGAGGGGTACAAATCAATATAATATTACAGGGGCTCTTGACGTTATGGTACACCTAACTGAAACTGAACGGATTAAACAAAATGTAAATGCAGTTTCCTGTGATCATGAAAGAAGTTTCTTTACAGCAGGATGAAAATCATTAGTCTTTAGTCCAACCAATGTAGATTTGTAGCTAACAAAGTTTATATATTATGAATCTAATATAAATCCCCTAGTAAATGTTAATTCCTGGTTTAATTTGTCTGCTTCCAATAATAAGAAAGTTCAATTTATATTTTTCTTACTGTCAAATCTTTATTGTAAACCACAATAAGCTATACATGATTTCGGATGAATTTAAACTAAAAACTACAACTAAGTTCTACAGATACCATGTGTGTGAGAAAAGTTTTGTGAATAAATGGATGAAGGTATGAACAATTTCATTGTCACAAGAGGGAGTACAAAATATACATGCTTATATTATTTATAAATTGGAGTTATTGGCTGATTGATTGTTTTGCTGATCCTTCACTGATGCGTGCACTTGTTGTCCTTGGACTTCTTTTTACGATCTTCACTTGAATTTGATCGTCGAGTACCCTGAATTGGCATGTAAGGCGGCGTGGGGCTGGCACTTTGATCTGTGAATGAGGATATATGAACGTCAATATAAAGCCAGGCATTTCCAGGAGCGGTTTTAAATACATATATACCAAAATTGCCGCCGGACTTGGAGTACTTCATGTGCGGCGATATGTCCTGGCCACTGTGATGGGAACTGTCATGGGAGCCGGCCTCGGATCCATAGTGCTCCGATCTACGTGCAATTTTTGGGAATATATACAAAGTTATATACAGGATATGAAGCATTCTTCTTGAATTGAAACCCACCTCGTCATGGAATTGTGGGACTGCAGCTGTTGCACCGCCTCTGCGGCCATGTGCAGCGACACGGGCCTCTGACCCGGCCTGCAACTATCCACTGGCAGTGTGTATATGTCGTCTTCCCCCCGAACTGATGCCAGGCTCATCTGCTGCTGCTGCTGCCGCTGCATGGAGCTGTGGTTGGATCCTCCATCCCGGGTAAGGCTTCCGTTGGTCAAGGGCCCGTTGTGCGGCCTCTGTTCGCGGCTATTGTTGAGCACATCGATGGGATTCGAGTAGGCCTCCACATCGATGTCGGCCTGCGAATGATTGGAAAGGCAGTCCTGGGGCAACGCCATCAGCGGACCACAATGGGAGTTGGTCCCGCAGAGCAGACTGCCATTTCCATTGGCAGTGACGGCGGCGGCGGCTTCCTTCTGCTGCGACTTTCGCAGACGAGCTTTCTCCTTGGCCCGCTTGACTTTGGCTTTCTCCTGGAAAGTAAGATTTGTAATTTAAATTGTTCTTTGCGGTTGCTTTGATAGTTTTCTTACTCTATCCTGAAGCATTTTAGCCAGTTCCTTGTCCTGGGCCTCGATGGCCAGCATGCGATCTCTGTGTTCCTGACGGACGCAGTCCTTCGACTCAATAGCCTGCAGTCTTCGGGCCAGCAACTGTAAAGAATCATCAAGGAATAAGCAAATACAGTTTGATTCAGCATTTTGTGTAGTTACCGCATCTTTTTGTTCCTGCTTGAGCTTCTTGCTCATTTCCTGGATCTCCTCCAGCGGCAGTCCTATCTCCCTTAGGCTGGCATAATCGCAGGGATCCACATAGAGCTCAATGTCATCGGCATGCTGCTGCATATGCCGCTCCACGGCCTTGGCTGATCCCGATCCAGATCCTGGTACCGCACCCAACCCAAAATTCCCCACCAGCTGGTCGTATTTCTCCGGTGACAATTTCTGAAATTTCGGTTCGGTTCTTAGCAGATTTTCATGGGAGGGAGAGCGCTGTTTCTGGAGTGACGACGGCGACGATGTCTTGGCAGCTGCATCGACGACACTAGCCGCCGATGTTGCTGACGGCGGGGCAACTGCAATGTTGTAGTCGCGGATGCTGTCAGCAACATCGGCATAGTCCACCACCTCATCGATGCCAGCCGCGAGGTGTTGTTGTTGTGTGTTGTTGTGCGGGGCAGTGGTGGTGTGCTGTGGAGTGGTGTTAGGTGTGATAGCTGATGATGGAGCTGTGGAGCGTGTTCCAGCAGGTCGACGTGCCGGCGATGATGATGGATGAAGCTTCTGCTGCGGCTGCTGCTGCTGCTGCTGTGCCCGATGACGAACGTGACGATGGGAGTGCACAGAAAGGAATATTTACATGTTATGAGGGTCGAAATGTACCATTTTTTGTTTAGAATAATTAAGATATAATAATAAACTACATTTATTGTCCTTTTTAAATAATTAGTTAGCTTTGTTAGTAGGAAAGTTGATCATTAAAAAAGGCTTAGGTATGACTATCCAGGAGGACAAGTAAGATTTTATAATAAACAAATTTATCACTGGCTAAGATCAAAGTATTCTTTTGTGAGATCAGATTGATTGTTGCAAGTTTGATAAGATATATTGTATGATCGGAATGTTATGAAAGATACAAATGGAATGGTTTATGATTTATTGTCTTTGTTGTGCGCTGTGGTTGGCACTCACCAAGAGCGTGTGGTGTGCCTGTGCATTTCTACTGGGACTGGGAGTGCTGGTGCTGGTGGACGTTATGGCTGCTGTCGCTGGCAGGTCTACGATATTTGGTATTAGCGATAATCCTACATAGTTGTCTGTTTGTGAGAAGTGTTGACTGTGACTGTGCTGGTATCTGGCCTGCTGCGAGGTGCTTGGCTCTAGATGCTGCTGCTGCTGCTGCTGGTGTATACTTGCTTTGGCAGGGCGGGGCGGCGGACGGCTCTTGTCGCGTGTGGCTGGCGGCGGCACAGGTGGCAGATTTACATAGATTTCCTGCAATTAAATATAACGATTTAGGGGCTGTCTTTTCTTAGAAGAAAATAGGCACTCGCCTGCATTTGCTTGGCTATCAGCTCGCTCTGCTGCAGCTCCTTCTGCTGCTGCTCCTGCAGATCGCGCTCCAGCTTGTCAGCTATTTCTTTGGCCACTCGCTTGTCATGCTCCTCCCTGTGGAGAAATTATTAGTTTCCATTGAAAAAAAGAGTGAATAGCAACAGCATGACTCTTCCAAAAGTATTCATTAACAAGAAAATGTAGATAGAGAAAACAATAGCACACAAACAATCATTGAACTCGAAAAAGAGAGATAATTAGGAGAGTGAAAAATGATTAGCACTTATTATATTATTCTTAGAGTCCCTCAAAATCGCATACGAAATAGAAATCATAACAGAATTCAATAGAAAACAAGTTTCCTTATTTAAGACATTGATTACTCTTTAAGGTAACTAACTGTAAACGCTTTTGATCATGGAAATGCCTCCTTAAATCTTTAAATAAATCTTACATATTTTTTATTCAATTTTAATTAAAAAGTAGTGATATTTCCAAACTTACTGCTCAGTTAGGCGCCTCCTGTAGGCATCCACTCGCCGCTGGGCCTGCTCCTTCTCCTTGATCTGCTCGTGCAGGGCGGTGGGAAAATCCTCGCGTACCACTGCATTTCTATACCGATTTCCCTTGTAGAAGTCGTTAACTGGAGGGGAGATAACATTTAATTAGTCACCTATTCCCACTCTTCCCTCTCTTGTACCCAATACTCACTCTCCTGGGACTGCAGCTTGTAGGCCAAAGCGCCGTCCTCACGCACGAGCCACTCCTTGCACACTGCAATGCGGAAGCAATAGGAAAGAGTATTAAATGAAATTGTGAGTAGCTGGAATCGCCCTTTTATGGGCAGGCAATCACGTGCGAGAGTCTCTAATGACAAGTGATATTCAATGCCTGCATCTTCTCCGATTACCCTCTCTCGCATCTCTAATGAAGCCCCGCAAGATCGTTAAAATCGGTTGTACTCCACTTGATGCCCCCTACGACGACGATGATGATGATGATGAGTCACCTTAGGTCCGTGGATTGGGGACACAACCGGTAATCAGACAAAGAAATTCCATTGAAGATGTAATCCCCAAGAAGGGGGAGGAGTTGGAGCCCCATTTCGATCGATTTAACCGAGCATAGAGCGATCCCACTCGCTGATAAGCGAAAGCGTGGTAAAAATCTCCCTCTTAATTGTGTGTGTGTGTAATTTCATTTGAGTTTTCGCCTCGGGTTATTTATATGTTTTTAGTTGCTTCCCTTTTGTGATTCCAATTCGTTCGTGTGCTTACACGGAGAGAAAAGAACAATGTAGTTCTACGCTCTAAAACCTACTATATATTGTTTTAGCTAACTTTTAGAGCAATAGCTTTAAACTGCTTTAGATATATTAACCCTAATACAGTTATCCTAATATATACAGGTCAATATTTAAAATAAAAGTCTACAAATATATCCCCAATTATTCTTAGTGTATCAATGCACGATCCACGCAATTGGAAGCGTCTGTGCTGTGCTGTTCTGGGTCTGTGGTCTCCGAGTTGCCGTCATTTATCATTTCATTTAGTTTGGGGAGTCGGCGGCGGCGCACCGACGACTCTCAGTCACTGTCACTGGAAAGTGGAAGTGGAAGTGTGGCCTAGTGGGAAAGTGCTGGCTCCCAGTTGTTTTTCAAGTGCGTCTTGTTATCGGGATTGATAGGTTATATCTAGGTATCCAGACAGATATGAAAGTGGTTTTTGATTGACAATGACGGGGATATTTAGTTTGGTTAATAGGGAAAGTTTTGACTAATTGGTTAGTTGAGTAAAAGTAGAAGAATCTCTAAAATATGGCCATTAATTACACGACATTGAGCAGCTAATGGGGGTTCTATTAGCTAAGTTATGTAGTTATTTTTAGCTAAACCAGTTTTCTCTGTCAATTTTATATAAAATATTATTATATTATATAGCTAAGTTTATTATTGGGTTACTAACTTTTTATCAAAAGCCATTCTTAAATTCTATTACTCGTTATTAGTTTCGTGCATTATTTTTATCGCCATTTCGATAGTTTTCGATAGATTTCCCCAATTACCACAATTTTCTTATATACACACTCGGAATCTACCCAAAACTCCGCGTAATTTAAAGGTTCTTTGACTTGACAGTTGTCAACGGGCAATTAGTTGAACTCTGACCATAGATTTCCTACTGCAATTAGAGGAGCTTGCAGGCTGAAAATGAATTATTATGGGTCATGAACCTCTCACTCTCTATCGCCCTCTCTCTCTCTCTCTCCATTTGTTAATGCACTTAGAGGCGATTTTCCTTAATTAAGTGCAGTTTTAAAATGAAATTGCAGCGGCGTTGCTGCGAGAACTGAACTGCTGCTGGGGCGTCGAACTGGCAGACATAATCAATTTAGTTGTTTCTGATTTCTGACTGCACATAGACTATATGTACATAGCTAAGAGGATTCTATATTTACGTATGCAGGGGCATGCGAGATTAAGGAAAAAAAACTATATTTTGTGCCGCTGCATAAACTAAAACACAAAGTACTCTCTTATTATTTTTTGCCTACTCGCACCTTTTCTTGGCTCGCTGTTCGGTTTTCGTTGAGTTTTTGTGTTGAGTGGTTCGGCCTGATTGCTCAGCTCAGGTTGCTTACCCCTTTTAGCCCCCCTAAAAACCCCCTTCTATTCGGAGGCGGCAACACTATGTTTATACCCTAGAAGAGCGCGGTAATTCTAGACAGTTGGTTGCCAAGATTTATGCAAGAACAGATACGAGTATGTGTATATGGTCAGATACATTTGCAATCTTAATATGATCTTGCTGACTTGGCATTACTTTGGTTTTTGGTTAAAGCTTGTCTTTTTTTTGTGTAGATTGATAGAGATGGTATTTATTTCAATCAGAGAAGAATATATTTCACACAAATATTATTTAAATTAACTGCAAAACGGAGCTAAATAACTGAAAAGCCTTTTATTGTAATATTAAATGTGTTTTAGTTCTAAGTACGCTTCAAATATTCACAAAATATTCCCATAGTCATGTTAATAAGTATATTTATTCATACGTATTTAAGTGAAGCAATATATAAAGTTATCAATGTATAAATCACACAAATTTCAGCGATTCTAAGACTTTATAATCATTTTTAAAAGGGTATACATCTCGTTTAGTTTGAAAGGCAGAACAACCTTTTGTTTCTCGCTATATTTTCCGCTTTCAGCATATTACTTACAAAGTCTGGGGATAAGTGCCAGTGCCATATATGTTGTATATGATTTTTTCTTGCCGTTCTTACGTCTCTGCGCTTTTGCTTTATAATTCCCCCGGCAAGCGCGGCTTTTTATTATGCAGAACGGGCAACGGGGCAAAAATACGAAAACAAATTATACGCCAAGAAAAAAATAAACAAAGAAAAACCTGTGCTGGCGTTGACTTACTGTACGTTGCCCGTTAAATAACGATTCCTTTGGTTTTTCTAGAGGCAAAGGAAATGGCCGAGTCATAAAAATTGTGCATAAGACTAGAAAAATGATTGCCGTGTCAGTCGAATTCGCAGAGTCACACGACAAATTTGACTTGGAATTCTTTTCGATTTCCTGTGCCAGCTGATTTATTGTGGTTCTCCATATGGGGAACGCGAACGGGTTTTGGCCAAAAAACACAGAGAACTGTTAACCTTTGCAGTCAGAAAAAATAAACGGGCGGAGTGCAATGTGGGTCACACACGAAAAAGCATTTTATTGACTTGACCAAAATAAAAATAAACAGACAACCGAGAACGGGTTAGTAAGTCAGTCAGCGAGGGCGCATGATTCACAAGCTTAAGGTTTCTGCGGAATTCTTTTTGAGTCAAAAAAAAGAGAGTTAGTGCAGGTGCGAAGGTGGATTTTGGCATTTCTGCTGATAACAAAGAATTTAATACAGTTCTGAATTATTTATTTCCTCTTAAAGTGCTCTGAGAAGTCTAATAGGTTTGTTCACCCAACTTTAACCAAGAAGTCATGTGCTTAAATATATTTTAATGTACAAAATAAGCTAAATATAATAATTATCTTGAAATAAAGCTCACCGTGAACTATTTCTTGAAGTTTTCACCTATACTTAAATGTGTTTTTTATATATTTCCCTAAATGTTTGCTATTTAAGAGCCAACCATCGTAGATACGTAACTAAGTAGATGGAAAAATCTTTATATCCAAGGAACAATTTTCAGCTGTTGCTGGTAGCTCCTCATATCAAAGCCCCTTCTTTGAATTGTGCCCTTAATTGTCGATTTGCAGTTACAATTGTTTCGCTGCTTGTGGCTCTTTTAATTTGGCCAAAATCGCTGTGGGTTTGGCAACCTTAACAAATTTTGCCTGCCACTTTCAATTAACCTTGCTTGGGCAAGTCGATTTACGGTTCACAGTCTGGGGCCCCGTTTCTGCCTTTTCTGCTGGTCACTTGCAGGGCTTCGCCGCATTTTACTTTGGCATTTCTCCTGCCACATTTCTCCGCCGATTCCGATTCATGCCGCCAAGTTCAGGTGTGCTCTTGGAACACGCATGAATGGCGCTCCAGCTCCGATCGCGTGAAGAGTTACACAACCCGAATGGTAATACGTACTCGTAATTATGCATAAAAACAAAAAAATACCATACGATGGAAAGCCAAAATTAGAAAGCCGTTTGACGGGAAAATTTATGAGCGAGCTGGAAAATATTGTACGGTAAGGCATGTGTGTGTGTGTTTGTGTGGCTGTTTTTCCTGGGGAAAAATGCTGTTGACGCTGTGTTGACGACTTGCAGTTGCAACAAGCGGCAAGCAGCGGCGCCGAAAGTGGAAAAACCTGACTCAAGGTTGTTGAACATGCCACTGCCACCGAACGAGAAATGTGGCCCGCAATGCCGACTATTTGAATGTTGCATCTGACAGATACAGATACGGATACTACGGCCACGGATACACACACACGCGGCCGCTGTATATTTAGCCAGCCTTACATTGACCTTAGTCATGGATGCCATGCCCCACCATCGCAGGGTTTCGTCTCTGTTTTGCACTTAAAAAAATAATAATAATGTTTTTATAGCATTTTCGTGGGTATTCAAGTTTTATTAGAAAGTTATTGTTGAGCAGCATAAACAGACGCATCTATTTAGCCATATCAATTTGTTAAAGACATTTTAATGAAATTTGCTCTACCTTTTCCTTTGAATATATATAATGTATTTTAAATATCAATTTATTTTTAAAGTACTGGCAGTACCAGTTTCTCTTTTGGTAATTAAAAAATTGATTAGACGAAACTATTCATAAGGCAAAATATCTATTACCTTTATGGCTTGGTTTGTGTTCTTTATTTTAATGCGCATTGTGGCATTTACTTTCGAGATATCATTCATTCGAGTTATATTCATTCAGCCTACTTTTGTTTATTAATTAGTTGGAGTTATCCTCTTTTCAATTTGAACTGCTGGCAATTAGGTTGAGTATCCATTACATCCATGGTCTGCGGAACGTTCCTAGGTATAGCAATGGTAAGTGCACTTTTCTGAACTCAAGTCGTAAGTTTATTTGGACCAGAATTTATTTAACGCCCAGCCAGCAGCACTTCTTGGTCTGGAGATCCCCATTATTTGGGCATCTTTAAAAGTTGCTTTGTAGGCCACCGCAAGTCGGGACAAAGGCGGCCTAAGGAAAGTGTTTCAGAAATGTGGGGATAGAGTGGAGTGGGATCCGAGTTTCCTTTAAGTGCTAAAGTCGCAGACAAGTCCAAGGGGGGCGCAGGAGGAGCTGCAGGCTCTGGCACATCCTGTCATCGTGGGCCCTGGCAAGTGAATCATTCCAGGCATGCAGAAAAATAAAAACTGAAGAAAGGAATGGAATCCTACATTTGCTGAAGATTGGATACCCTTTCCTATGACAGCTTCAAGATTGCTGATCAATGTTTTATATACTTTACATAATAACTAGGATACCCTCTTTAAGGGTATACAAATGCCGAGAAACTGCATTCAAGCAGCGCCGGCTCGTCATGCAACTGCCGCTGTTTCGGTCCCAGCAGAAACCCCCTTCACTTGTCAGTCACTGGCAAAAAATATAAAAAAATAGAGGCAAAAGAGGCCAGCAGTTGAGTGAGCTTGGAACGGAGATGGAGATGGAAATGGTGGCTATTTCAAAACTGTAACCGAGGGGGTCTTTTGGTCTTTTGTCATGCGTGCTTGGGCGCAAATGAAGCGGCTGCTAAATCCCCCTTCGGCCAAATCCGGCAAAGCGTCAGCTGTTGCCTGCTGCACGCGCTGTATCTTCGAGATACAAATGCCTTTTTGCATGTGCATGCACTAAGGGAAAACATCAGTGAAAATCGGTTATAAAATGAGAAACGCCCTATAAGTATGTGAGACAATTATGATGATAATTATAAATAAATGAACTGCAGTACAACAGTACACTTCTATAGCCATAGAAAACATTTTCAAAAGCATTTTTCAAAGTTAGGTAGGTAAAAAGGGCAACCTATTTTCGCATTTTTCCCTGTGTAATTATTAAATGGAAAGTGCCCGAGGGGTAATCAAAACAAAAATGAGAAGCACAGTAGATATATATGTGAGTTTTCCCTTTCTGCGGCGGCTTCTCCACCACTATTATTGCTCCAAAAGCGAACTATGTATAACAGCTTCAGCGTTTGTTTATTTTTCAGCTGAAAACTGAAATTTCTTCTTCACAGTTCGGTCGTTGGTCTGTGCGCGGTTGCCTCAGTCTGGGTCTCAGTCTCACTCTCTGTTTTTTGTTTTTGTTTATCGTCGCAGGCAGACTTTCAAAACCAAATTCGAGTCGGAAGCAACCCGAAGAGGGAACTTCTGGCGATTGTGAACTGCCAGTTGAGAAAGTTTTTGCTGCTGGTCGTCTTCTGTCTTCTGTCTTCTGTGTATAGTATTATATTTTCTTCTTTTGGGCAATCTTTTTCGTTAGCATAACAGCCAATACAGCAAAAAAGATACATAGTATCCATGGCACAACACAACAGTCATTTCTTTGTCATCGACATCATTTCGGCATCATACGGATTTCAATTAATTGGCCTTATTCAATGAATGATAATGAATGAGCGTTTTCCATGTTGTAACATTTTCCTATGCAAATGTCGCGATTATTACATAAGGTTAAAAATTGTAAGAGATTAGAGTTGGCTGGGATTTCCTTCGCTGTGTTTGTTTACATCTGACTCGACATAAATATGGTTGGCTTTCATTTGAACTTCAAGGCAGGCAGACACGAGAAGTTCTAGGAAATTGAATGTTTGTTTTGGCTGATGTTGGCATTCAAAGATATCAGATTGTCGAACTGAATGGAGGTGTAGAAAACACTCAGAAAATATGTTTGTGAAAAAAGTTCTTTAAAAAAAAATCGAGGAAGTTTAGGAAGGGGAATTTTAAGAAATATTGCTTGGGATTCGCAGTTTTGTTGAATAATTCAACTTTCAAATAAATAAGAACATTTTTACAGAGACAAGAAGAAATATAAACATATTTGTATGTAAAAATGAAAAAGAAATAATTTATTTTATGTTTTAGTATTAATTACAGACAAAATTAGTTTCTTATTCAAATAAAATTTCCTTAATATCAAACCAGTTTAAGTTTGTTGCTCGGTTAGTCATATTTCTATTAAGAATTTTGTAGATTTAAATTCTTGAGAATTATTTATAAGAAATTTATCATCATTAAGAGCATTCATTCAAGAACAAAGAAGATATCGTACGATAGCTAAGCTTAATAAAACAAAAGAATTCTTTAGGAAATAAGATAAGAAGGCCAGCAAACTAATAGTTTATGAATAGAAACCATTTATATTAATAATCAGAAATGTAAAAATGTTATTCGCATGAACTAAACTAAGATAAAAAGAAGGGAATACTTTGACAAAAAAGTTTTTATCTTAAGAACAAGAAGAAACAAGATAATGGTTTCTAGAAAAATATTAAAATATTTGTGGATATAAGAAACCACAAGAGTAGGGAATATTTCGAAGGGAATTCCAATTCTTTGAGATCCCTAAATTGAGGGTAAGGAAAACGTCAAAGAGGAATTTCATAAAAGAGAACCGAAATTAATCACTTCTATGCGGTTCCCGATCGCCCCACTCAAACCCAATCAATTCCCAATTATCCAATGTTCATGTTCGAGCAATTTGAGAGCTCCGAGAGAGCTGCCTTAACCCATGGCTTACCCTCATTAACATGTCCTGATCGGGGCAGCGATTCCTTTGTGGCTGTTGGAGGAGCGGCTGCAGTTGTGGTTGTGAAATTATTCATCTCAAGCCCGGACTCTCTCTCTCCTTCTCTCGCTAGCTATCTCTTTCGGTTTTATTTCTTTTTATTCTATATTTTTTATTTTGAATTTACGTAGCGCTGGTTCTATTTATTTTCAGGCTAAAACAGGTGTTTAAATGGCGAGCTCAAGGACGCATTCCACTTCAGTGACTTTTGTTTTTGCCTCACTTGTTGAGATACCAAGATACAAACATACACAGATATTGTATCTGAACGATTTTCATTTAATTGCGTTGTCGCTCTTGAGGCGGTGGCGGCTATTTCACTTTCACACTTTGCACACACGATAAATAATTGTTATAATTCCACAATTTCCATTCGGAAACACGCGCGCAACGCAACGCTACGACGACAGCTGCATTTAAGCGCTTCAATTGGTTTTGTATCTCGCAGATACGTTAGATATACGTTCGAACAGCGAGCGGTACAGCAGCAGCGAACGGAAGGCAGCTCATTCCACAGCGAAAGCCGCTCAGCGAATGCTTTCAATGGATGAATATGGATGGACGGATGGATGGATGTTGTTTGACTCAAAACTAGAAGCGGCAGCGGCGGCAACAACGCTGCACTCGGCACTCGAGCTGGAACGAGATACAAATGTATCTGAAACCGTAACTGCAATGGAAGTGAGCATAAATAGAGAGAGCAAAACAAAGAGAGAGAGAGCGCGCCTGGAAGGGCTGGAAAAAAGTGCTGCCAGTTCGAAGAAAAATGTTGGGCTAAAAACATATAAATGTTATTTAGAAAAATGATTTTATAATCATTTATACGCTTAGTTTATTAAGAAAAACTTTATTTATTACTTGTTAATAGCATATGTATATACAATTATTATTAGTTAACATTTTTAAACAATTTTCTTAAACGCAATTCCTGTGCTGCCCATACACCCCGAATAAAACTTAGCGAGGCCTCGAACCCTAAGTAAGCCCACTCTCAGAACTGGTTTTTGAGCCTGTAAAAATCAAAATCTATATATATGTATATATATATATACATATATATAAATATATATAGTCAAAAAAGTAACAACAAGCTGAACTATTTTGCTCTTGAGAATTTATAATTTGTTCTCTGCTGGCCAGAGATCTTTTAGCAATGACATCAAGTGTTGATATTTATTACATGCAAAATTCTTTGCTTTATGAATTATTAAAGGGAATTTCTAACTTAATTCTACTTCTATTATTTTGTTTTATTTCTATAAAATTCAAATCTATTTGTTAACAATATAAATCTTTCCTTTATAATACTAAAACAAGTATAAACACACACTTTCTCCTTAAAATTAACGATTATTCGCAATTTTAAATATATATTTTAAGTTTCTTATATATTAAACATGAATAATTATTTTAAAATATATAAATAATCATTTTAGCTGCCCAAGATCTTCCCATTAATTTATTGTTTCCCGCATAATGTAAATAAGACTCAATGGTAAACAAGTGAATTGCAGATCTTGAATTTCTCTGATAGATAAGCTGAAATAAGTGTAAACAAACATTGCAGGCCGAGTGAGTGAAATTCGATATTTGAATTTGCTTTTTTCTATCCTGTCCAGTTTCTCGCTGATCTTTACCTCCATTAGGCAAAATGCTGCCGAGATAGGAGGAACTGAAGCCGGGTTCAAAGTATTGCGCCTTCGGGAGTTAGATTCCACTCAAAATAGCACGGTGCTTACCTGCGAGATATCATAGATACATATGTGTAAAAAAGGTAAACAAAAGTCAAGTCACACTGCCAGTGTATGCGTTTCGAGTGTTGTCAGTGTGTTGGTGTCTGAGTAATTGGTAACAGCGAGCGATCGACACGACGAGCCGTTCCGGCCAGTAACGAGTTGAATGTGGCTCAAAACACTTCGTATAACACGCACGTCAACAAAGTGAATTCCGATAACAATACTTGATTTTTTTTTACAAAAATTACAACATAAATTAATAAATATAATATATAAATAAAGTGATTTAAATGTTGTCTACATAAACCCTGCGAAAATGTGCACAAAGGCCAAGAAAAGCGTTGAAAATGCAGTGAAACCTGGCCAAGATAAAACCCGTTTTGCACCAATACCTACAAAGGCCTAAAGAGCCTCAGACTCCACAGAAGCCAACAATTAAAAAAAGAAGTTAGTCAGTCAGTCAGCAGCGTCTGTGGAGCATGAATCACACACCTTTTGGCTTGCATTTAAAAAGTAATAATTAAAAAAGCAAAACAAAACCTTTGGCGGAGAGTGGCAAAGTGTTATGTAAACGGCAGTTGAGCGTAGCGGAAACACCAGTAAATAAATAATAAATTAATACTAAAAATACGTCACACACATGTCCGGCAAGGAAATGCGTCCACTATCACTCTCCATTGGAGCCTCATTGCTGCCCAGCTTTTCCCTGGTAACTGCCCTCAATAATGGCATTCCGGGGAAGAGCTGTCACGGCAAGATGTGCCATCCGCTGGATGAGTACTGCTCTACGTTTCTGGAGAGCTGCGAGCCCTGCATCAACGTTTGCGATAATAAATCGCACAACTATCAGGCGGAAACGTGCGCCAAGGAATGTTCCGGCAAGTATTACCTGGGCACAGCAAGAAAACAATTATTTTTTATAAGAAAATAAATCCAGAATATAATTAATTTACAATATAGCTTGTAGTTACATCGAAATTACTATTTATAAATATTAATATCAAAGAAATTATATAAAAAATTCTTTAAATTGAAAATAATCTGTAATCAAGCCTTGTGTTAATTTCTTATAAATTCCCAAATGATTAGATCAGCTTTTACTATACAATCGATGGGGTAATTCGGGGAGTTTATTATAAATTGTGGGTTTTCAAGCAGCCTTCAATTGTATTGTAATTACAGTGCTTATGAGCAGGTTCTTTTTAGCTTAGCTCATCATTCGTGAGTTTCTTATAAAAAACCTAATACTTAGTATCTATAGAAACACAGAATTGATTTATATCAGTAATTTGCTCATTTATCTCCATTTAAATTAAATGTATTGTAAAGTATATAAAATATAATGATGTTATCATTCTTTAAGGCCATTTTCAACTACGTATATAAGGTGCAGTAGGTCGCATTTATAAATAGTTTATCTGTGAGATAGAGTCTGCAAATATTTACAGTCATAATACGGGTTCCAGCTTGTGGCGAAACGTTGCAAAGTGCATTTTATGATAGAATTTGATGTGTCTCTAAAAATCACATCCAGAGGTTTAGAGAAGAAGGTCTTAAGGATTGTATACATCCATTTGATTATCCAATACTGTTTATATATTTAATTTATTCTTGTTTCTGTATTTAAATGAAAGAATTTTAATAACTTCTTTCCTTACTTCAGATTTCAATAGATACGAACCGCTTAAGGCGGAGATCCACGATATCCAGAGCACGCAGCACCTGATTCTGGTGCTTCTGATCATCCTTCTCATCCTGATCGCCGTTCGCTGTGCGTTCCAGTGCCTGCGCTGGACATTTCACAAGAGATGTATCCAAAGGATGCTGCAGCGGCTGCAGGCCAAGGCTTTTCCGAATCCGCATGTGCCATCGGCGAATGGAAAGGATCTCAATGCCACCACCATACAGAACCTGAATGCCATCAATCGCCATCATCATGGCAGCGACATTGAGCAGGCGCACTCGCAGATCTACAGTGTGGCAGGTAAGCGTAAGGACACTTTTCTCTCTACCTGGAAAGAGAGTAAACATCTCACTGAGTTTTCTTAATTTTTGCTTTTGATTTATGGCAGGTGTCGCCGAGGGCTCGGTCCTCACTATGACGACGCCGGTGAGTACCCGATATCCGGCGGAGAATAGCACCACGCCCACCACTATAGTCACGGAGATGGGCTATGGATACGATAATCAGGCCATGGTCGTGACGCCGGTTTCCGAGAAGCCCAACAATAACACCACATCCACAGTCGCTTTCTAAAGCCATACTATACACTCAAAATAATCTCTTCTTCAACTTAATTGAGTCCAGCGAATGCGAAATGTGCATCACATTGAAACGTAGTGATATTGGCGTAGTTTCTAAGGTCATATAGGATATAATTAACTCTGTTTCCTCATCCGATTCCGATCAACTAATGTGGAATTCATATGTTTAGTTTTTCAGGAAACAAAGAAAGAATTTCGGTTTTCAGTCCTAAGCATTGTTTGAGATTAAAAATCACACATATATGCTGTTGGTTTCAGAAAAACTATTACAATTTCCACAAGATTTGATAGGAATGAAATTGGTTCAAATAATATAAATACATCCATAAATAATAAGTAATAGTTTATATTTATCTACGATTTCATCCCAATGCGGCCTCAAATACTTAATGAACTTATAATTAAGTACATTAATTTTAGCAGAGAATTACTGGCTTAAATATGAGTATTTTTCATTCGGATCAGGTAATAATTTATATTTTCTTCCTTCTTAAAATACTCTTCCTTTTGCAGTCTTCAATACCTAAGTATTACCCAAATACAAACTGTAACTACATATATTAATTGTGAGATCTTAAGGATGGAAAGATAGGCTTATAAATGTAAAATATATTTGTAAATATCATAAAATAAAATACCTTCAAGGTGAAGATTAAAAACAACAGTTTAAATACTCACCTCTATTTACCTCTGACCATTTTCCTGTCTTTTATACAAAATTTTTATTCAAACAACAAAGCTCCGCTTAAAAATATTGTCATTTATTGTAATAAGAATTCCACGTTGGCAAACACAATGTCTCTAAGTCTAAAGTTAAGTTGGATTATTGAGTATAACTCTTGATTTCATTCTTAATTCTAATCGTTTGTATATGACACGCCAGATATGTTTTGGATTACAAATATAAATATATATTTAAATTGCTTGTTTTGTGTGTTGTAAGTTTTTATAAAATGCTTCCCCTATCTATCCTTAACGAATCTCATAAATCAGCCTTAAATGTAATGCTTACACTTAAATAAATAATCTACGACTAATAATTCCGATCCAATTTGAACCACTTTTGATCGTGTTTTTCATTCTACAGTGAAACTTCTTAAGGAGACACAAATGGCTTTAGAAAAATGAAGTATGTTGCTAAAATATTTGTTATACAATTTTTTCAAATTGTGTTGACATGTTTTAATTTACAAATATTTCAAGATTAAAGGCCTCTACTCTTTCGATTCCTTTTGCAGAAGTTCCACTGTATTTTGATCCCTCTTGTTGTATACTTTTTTATGTTTTTTTATGTAGCTCAAACCCAATACTGATTCCTTCGTAGCAGTGGATTTGTGGGCGGTGCCGAGGGCGGTGAACTGACGGAACCGGAGATACTTTGCGGCACCGAAGCATAGCCCGCGAAGTCGTTCGCCATATCGCAGGACGAACTCCAGGCATCGTGCTCCAGATGATAGGGATTGTAGCGCTGCGGCAGCATCATCTGCTGCGGATCGCACTGATCGTCCGTCTCCTCCTCGTCGGGATCGTAGTCGGGGAACTCGTGCTTGTACGACTCCACGGGTATGATCTTGCAGTGCGGAATATTACTGAAGCCGGGCAAGGGCGTGGAGTTGCCAGTTGCCGGCACCGAATCTGCCTCGGAGCTGGCATAGTGATGACTGTGATGGTGGTGCAGGTGGTGCTGCGGACTCACGGAAGTCAGGTCCGGGGGACACGGCAGAGCCGGCGGTTGATCCTTGGATATGTCCGCCTTGTGCTTCCTTAACTTGCGAATTTTTAGGATCAAAAGGACGATGAGTAGGCAGATTAACACGATAAATATGGCACATCCTACGGCCAGGTAATTGATGGACAGACCACCAGCATTTCCCAGGTGAACAGTTCCCGTTTCCTCGATCCTGCTTCTGTACTCAATCACCACCGACGCCTGTGCCGGCTGCACTGTCTTGATAATGAGCTGATAGTCGAAGGTATCGCTATCCGGCTCGGTTTCCTCCACCGGTGAGTGGGGCACAAAGTAGACCACTCCACTGCGCAGCTCCTTGTACGAGAATATATTCGTGGACCTCTCGTTCTGGCCATCGGAAGTGAGTCCCGTGCTGCGGATTATTTTCCTGATCTGCCCCGTGGCCGGCATCTTGGTGATCACAAACTTCGGGTTGAACTTGTTCAGCTTCAGGGAGAGCGGATTGTCGTTGTCCAGCGAGGGCAGGAGCTTCACCTTGCCCCCCGTGGTGGTAGTGTCGGCCTCCTTCATTACAATGTCGTTGATTTGGATTACGGGCTCCACCTCCATCACGACATCCACCTGGGCGGCATAGTTGGTGCCCGGGACATAGGCGCTCACCTGGAAGGTGTCATTGGATCGACTCAGATCCGTTTGCATATAGCTGATCTGCGAGGTCTCCAACTGCTGCTGATTGAACCTCAGCGTCGGCTGATGCTTGTAGACTATGATCCCGTAGAGCGGAGAATTGGTGACATTGTAGGACAACCTCTCCACCTGGACGTTCGTGGTGACTCCCAAGTGATCGAGTTTCATGAGGGCACTGGTAGCGCCCTGCTGAACCTTCACTGCCACTTGAACTGGCGACGGTTGCAGACTGATGGGCGCTATCTTGATGGTAAATATCTCGTAGGCGGCATTCGATTGCCCGTCGGATACAGTGAAACAAAATGTGGTTGACTGCGGCGTGCCGAAGTGCACATACACGATCCGATCGTTGTTGATGTCCGCCTGCGTGAACTGATTCGAGAAGGCCAGCAGATCCTCCACCTGGCCATCGTTCGAGATCTTTTTGAGGACTCCCAACGTAGGTCCACTCATCACGTCGTACATGATCTCCTCGGGCGGCGTATCCGCATCTTCGGTCAGCAAATCATTCCTGGTTATGGTACGATTTTCACCCTCGACTACGGTCATCTGGGGCAGGTGGGTGATCAAGTGGAAGGGTTGATCGTTGATGGGATTAATGGATACCGGTATGGTCAGGTTGCACAGGAAAATGTTCCTAAACAAATCGAAGAAAATCAAATGAAATTATTTTCCTAACGCAAAACATTAATAGTAGGAAAACTCACCCCTGGGTTAGATAAACCGACATTAATATGGTATCCTCCAAAGTATCCGAATGATCGTGTATATAGTAAACCTTCTTGGTAAAAAAATCACTCGGATGATACCTTTGCATATTCCTAAACTCATGGCCCAAGCCAATATTGCCATGCGATGGTTTCTGAATAGCTTCTATAAACAACTCGGGATTATTGATCCCAGCTTTCGTTTTTAAATACTCCAGTATCTTTGAGAAATCCAGCTTTATTGGCACCGAGCCGCCCTCATCCACGGTGAGTTTATTTACGGGGAGGAATCTCAGTAAGCCACCTGAAGATACCGATATCTCTATGTTAAACTTCTGATCCAACAAGCGATCACTGCGCTCGGCGACCACGTCAAAGTAAAAGGAATCGTTGATGCGAAACTCCATAATAACAGCCGTGTGCTCATAGAATATATGGCCATTATCCACATCGGTTTGCGTAAACTCACTGACCTCCTTCGTGAAGCCATTGTCCAAGAACTCATTGACTATTCGACCCAGACTGGGGGGAACTGTGATATTATATCGGATCTCCCGCTCCTCATCGGAGCACTTGAAGTGAAGATGATCGCGGAGGATCTGCTTCTTGGTCAGGGGAAAGACATGCAGATTTTCATTGTGCTCGGCCAGGATTTCAATGGGCTTGATCTCGATGTTTAGCATCTGAGTCGATGTGTTAAACAGGCCATCGGTGACAATGAAGGATAGCTCGTTCCTCCGGGAGTTTGAATCGTGCATGAAATATATATCCTCTCGATTCACTTGAGCCTGAGTGAACTGTTCAATCTTGCGTTGAGGTGCAGACTTTCTGGCCAAATAACCGCCGTAAATGTGGTGAACCACAAACGTGAGATTGTCCGGTGGAGTGTCGTAATCCTGAGCCACTGTAAGGCAGAAGTTTTAATTAAAGAATTTAATTTTAGTTTAACTAAAGTAATAAATAAGTTGGAAGCTTCCTAAACTTACACAGATCCGTATTCTTGATGACATAACGACCGCCATTCCAAACCTGCAGACCCGTATTTGTTACCATCATGGGCTCCTCATCGTTCACCGGAATCACCGCGAACTCAAGCTCAAAGGGAACGCTCTCCTTGTTCCTGGCCATGGCCACCAAGGTGATGGTATCGGTGGCATTCTCACTTCCATTGTGCACATACTGAATGCTGCCCTGTTCCAGTTGTTTTTGGGTGAATCTCTTGACCTTCGAGTTCCCAGCCAAAATGTGACCCGAATTCGCTGTGATCGTTACGATATACTCGAGGATCTTGCCCCGATAGTACTCGGAATAGGGTTGTATATCCGTGGGATTCAGTTGGACTGTCTTTCCCTCAACAACTGATATAATATTGGAGTGCATGTAGAGCTTCTCGGGTATGATGACGATCTTAAGCATCAGTTGCCGTAGCCAAGTAATGCCATTGGTGACATCGAACACAAAGTAATCCGTGGATTGATTGACTCCAGCTTGGATGTAGAACATCTTTTCGGTGTTGACCGAGGACTGATCGAACACCTTGCAGTTGTACTCGTCATCGAAGGACATGGACTGCATCTCCAGATAGCCGTGCATGGGTGAGGATGTCACTAAGAAGGTGATGTCGCCTGGGGAAATGTTGGGATGAACCACCTATAAACAGGGTAGGATATTCAGTATAAAGTAACAAATTATGGGTTACAAGCTCACCTCCAAGACATCTCTGGATATGAGCACGCTAGTGGACTCCTCCACATAGAGTGTGTGATTCTGTTTGACCTGCAGGGGCTCCCAATATGCCGAGGGATATATACGGAACATGACTTCGCCTTCAGCTGTTATGTTCTTGATGTGAACTCGATATCTATTGGGGAAATTAATATATAAGTCATTTAAATTTAATGAAATTATCGCTAAACCTCACCTAACTTTGTCCATCGAGGCGATCTCCGTATTCCAGTAGACCAACCTCTCGCGCTCGATATCCAAGTGGGTGAAGTTAGTCAGCGACGTGTAATTGGTGGCCTTATAGGTGGTCGTTCCATTTTCCCCCTCATTAGCCCTGCTCAGGTACATGAGAATGCCATAGGAAGGAGGCTTGATCACCTCGTAGTATATCTCATCGAGCTTCATGTCCAAATTTGTCTCCAGTATAAAGTCTTTGTTCTTGAGAACGACAAACTTGCCCTCCTGAACAATGGAGGCATTGGTGGCCAGCATGGAGACAAAGGGATCTGAGGCACGGATCTCCAGCAGGCCATTGACCTCGTGCTCTCGATCCGTTACTATGAAGGAAGCCGTGCCCGCATCCGGACCCGTGTGCTGGAACATAATCCTCCGGTTGGCTATGTCGTCCTGGCTGAAGCTATCGATAAAGTGGCCCGACTTGTAGAAGGCACCGTTCGTACTGGACACGTGGATGAAGTGGATATCGGTGTGATTCGTGTTGACATCCGCATCCAGATATTGCAGCACTGTGGGATTCAGGGTCCTGATTCCGTTCCTCACCACATGGAACACTCTTTCCATGGCCGAGCGATAGGGTTCGTTGTCGTTGACCAACTTGATGTGAACTTCCATGTTGGAGACAAACTGGAGATCCGTTTCGTCGCCGGAGAGTATTAGCAGCTCGAAAGTGTCCCGTGTGGACTCCGTATCGTCGTGGCAATAGTATATGTCGTTCCGGAACAGCTGATCCAGGGTAAACAGCTCCACGGGCGTGGTGAGACCCGTCTGCTCGTCGTACTTGCAGATAACACCATGCTCGGGACTGGTACTCACCTGGAACTGGAGGCTCTCGTAGATATTAAAGCGAATCTCGAAGTGGTTCTTCGTAATCAAAGCCCGTTCGCCCTCCTGCACTTGAAGCACTTCGTGGGTTTGATAGCTCAGCTTGTTAATTAGCTCCTCGGGCGGTCGGTAGTTAATCTCCAGCGATCCCGCCACATCATCGCACTCGGCCACCGAGACCACAAACTCCAGGTGATCCGTGAACCTCGAGTAACTGGTGTGATGCGTCTGGTAGCGGATCCTCCTCTTGTCGATGTCCTGCTGGGTGAACGAGTCCAGCTGCTTGGCCGCCTTCCGTGACCCCTCCACATAGATGCCGCCATAGCGAGTGGGCTTCGTTATCTTGTAGATCACGCTCCGCGGGAAGCTGCCAATGGGCGTGGTCTCATAGGAGAGAATCTCGCTGGTCAACAGTATCTCCCGGCTCCCGTTGATAGCGATCTTTGATGGTCTGTGGCTCGTTATGAGCAGGCGAGTGAAGGTGATGCGGAAGTCGAAGGTTTGAGTGGTAACAAAGCCAAACGAGGCAATAAACTGTTGAATAAAAAGTGAAATCAATGCAAATAAGTATTGGCTACACTGGGCTGCAAAGGATTAGGGGCTAGGGTAAAGAAAAATAAATTAACGGACCGTTTTTCTTGATATTCAACCCGAGAACAGATCTGATCATGTAGACAAGCCATAAAAGAGGGATTTTAGCTATAAACTTAACGTCTACCAGAGAAATTCAGAGGTCTCGACTAAGTTTGGTTGCTGTCGAAGACTAACTAACGCCTTACCGAAACCTTGCAAGTTAGTGTTATTGGCTTCCTGCCCATTTATGGCTCAAGTGAAGTTGTCTTTTATGCCTATTTTTGCACCTTTTCCTAGTTTTTTTTTTACCTTTTTTTCTACTTGTACTTTTACGATACACACCTTGAATTCGTCTTGCCAGGGAAAATCGCTGCTGTGCAAATAGCGGATGTGGCCAAGCAGCAGCTGGCTATCGCTGAACCAGTCCACGTTCACCCAGGAGCCATCGATCTGGCGCAGCCTCTGGAGCACGCCATGCTGCGGTGCCTTCACCACATCATACCTTATGTCTATCGACGGCTCATCCAAGGCATTTGTCCCAATGGAGAGATTGGCGGGACTCAGGAGCAGCGAGCTCTTGTGGATCATGATCAGGCCTGTGTTGTTCACCAATCGCAACTCTAGGGGATGCACCGATACCGGCAGGTAGACCGTGTCACTCGTCTCTATGCCATCCGATACTTGGAGTTGGAGTTGGTAGCTAAAGGACTCCGTTGTCGTGGAATTGTACAGATACGAGACCTTGCCCACATTAACATCTGCCTGGGAGAAAGTGGATGTGGTGACTCCGCCGACCATGAAGCAGCCAAAGGTCTCCTGGGGATTCAAGGGAGGCAGGATGGTGTATATCAAATTGCCGGGCTCACTGTCCGGATCATCTATGTTGAATAAGTCCACATCAAGCACCCTCTCGATGCCCTCAATCACGCGGAGAATCTTGTGCAAATGAAGCTTCAGCTGGGGCGGATCATTCACGGGCGTTATGTTTGCGTGTAAGAGGAACCGGTGCTTTCCCAATATATTCTCCGGTATCTTGTGAATATCCCCAAAGACCTGCATATCTAGGGTGGCATGATCGTTGAAGTTCTCCTGGCCATTGTGCACATACTTCAGCTTGTCGGTGGCCAGATCCACCAGGTTGAAGGCTCGGCAGGGCACAAAGTTGGACTTTTCGGGAGAATACTGTAGGAGCTGGCCGTACTTAGGCTGATGCACCACATGGAAGATGATGGATTGCTCATTCAGGCTCGGGTAGCGCCGAAGATCGAGGATGATGTCGATGAAATGAGGCGACAGGAAGGCTGTGCCCCCTTCCAAAAGCTGCATGGGAGAGACGTAGAGCAGCTCCAGCTCCGGACTCGTTTCAGTGAAGATCTTAAACGGCCCCTGGAAATCGGCCTTGATGCAATAGGATTGATCGCAGTAGCAGATGAATCCATCCACGCCATGCTGGCTACAGACGCCGCTCTTCAGGCAGGGATTGTGCTCCACGCAGGGATACTTCCACAGACAGCCAAGGCCCAAGTGCCGCGAGATGCTCATCTCAGCGAAGCCCAAAGGCTGATCGTTCACCCGGATATCCCGCATGCAGCCCTTGAAGCTCATCTCATTGATGCGCAATCCCTTGCCGATGAGCCGGCGGCGCATCTCCTCCTGAACGCCGCCAAAGAAGACGCTCTTCTCGAGATTTATGCTAGCCTTGGTCTCATTAGCATGCGTTCCCCGATAGCCGGTCGGGGCATCGTCGAGGATTAGCTCCGCGATGGCGGCGTTGTAGCGCAACAGGACCCGGTGCCACTTGCCGTCCGAGACGGACTCGTTGGTCATAAATTGCACGAGACTGCTAGCCTTGTTGAAGGTCACCTTCAGGCGCTGGTCTTCGATTTCAAGGAGTATGAAATCAAAGCCGCCGTTGAAGAATATTATGCCAGCCGTGGTCATGGTGCGGAATTGCAGAGATAGGCTGTAAAGGTTACCATTTATATTTATGATTTGATTTATATTCACAGCGGAACTCACGTTTCTCCTATGGCATGCGACTCCTTGAGCATTAAGGCATAGGAATCGTTCTTCAGATAGCTAATGCTGTCCTCCGTCGTTCCGTCGAACTCACTGCTGCAGGTCCAGGACACTCCAGTGCTGGTGGTGTGGCTTGTCCGGTCCTTGGCCCTTTTTATTATATTGATGTTGTTGTAGAAGACCTGGGAAATATAGTTGAGTTGTCGTTGAGTTCTTATTGAGAATTTATTTAAATCAAAATCAGTTCAGCAAGCACTTTCATCAAGTTATTTGATGTATCTCAGGTAACCTTTATACTCACATCCGAGATGCAGCCCCGAAATCCAATCACATCGTTCAAGAACTCGGCCGTGAAGTCACCAACGCCGCCCAGAAATGTCCCAAAATGTATATTGAGGGCATTAAGATCGCCCGGCAACTGTTTTCGCATTATATAGCTGTCCACCTGCAAGGTGATGTTATTCTCGAAGCGCTGCACCGCCACATCGTGCCACTCCAGGTCGTTCAGCTTTTGCTTTTTGGGTGAGCGCAACTGTAATCGGATTCCGAGTAATTGCAGTCATATGTAAGGCAGAATCTATCCGTTAATAATCCTAACTCACCTGCACCACGTCCCGTTCGATTTTATAGCCAAAGCTGATCAGGCCGTTCTCCAGGCGCAGCAGGCAGTAATCGGTCCGGCCGGCGGCCAGGAAGAGCAGCGCGTTCTCCTGGCGAGTGCGAAACTTGACGCGGATGTTCGTTGACATCTTGGCCTCCTGCAGCGGCATGGATATGTAGCCATCGCCGAACAGGGAAACTGTGAGTGGGGAGAAATGGGAGTTGGAAAATTTAAAATGCAGCGATTTAAATTGGCAATTGCCGGAGCTTGATATAAGGAATGGTTGTGGTTTAAATATGAACAGTTTAACATACTTTTAGAAATATGGTAAAATCATATCTTATTTGTTTGCCTGTAATGTGAGTTTTTTCTACCACTTTTATCTGCATTAACTTCTTGAGAAAGTCGTAAAATCAATCTGTGTAGAGTTGCAGCTGCTTGAGATGGATACACTAACCAGTCCGCTGTGCTCATAATGTTGCAAGAGCCGCCGCCAATTTGATTGGCAACCGCGTTCTTCCATTCGGAATCCATATACAAATTTGTCCAGATCGTTACGGATCTCGTGGAGATCAGGCCATCAGCTATCTGTCGGGGCTGTCAGTCAGTGTCTGCCGAGGTCACTCTGTCAGTCAGTCAGTCATTTATCTATTGAGAACCATCGTTTGTATCTTGATTTTGCTTAATTAGTTGTGGGCTTCGATACGAACGTGCCTTTCTTGAGACACAACTTTGAACGTGTTCCCCGAATATTTCTCCAAATTCTCGTTATGAATCCCACCTCGTAAAAATTGCATGATTAATGCTTTTCCATATTCTCGGCTACGCTTGTGCAATAAATTATTTTCGAAGCATACATTTGTCAAAACATGAAACGCAACTTTAGGCGAAGATATTTTGGGAATTTCTCTTTCTGTTTTTATTTTCTTTTTGGAAAAGGGAGAAATGCTTGTTTGATATTTGTGTATTTTCGCTGCTGGTAGGACACACACTTATTGACCTAACCCACATGGGAAAATGTAGATAAATAGATATATGGGAAAACAGTTGCATGCGAATGGCAGACAAACAGCAGACAGATGGATAAACAGGAAAACAAAGCGGACAGCCATTGATGCGTTGGCCGTTGGACCATTTTGCCGCCAATTAGCAGCAATCAGGCGTCAAAAGGCGGCGGAAAAGCCAAAAAGCAACCTAAAAGAAACACCAAAACACTTTCCCATCGGCGGCAGTCGTCCCCTGCATTTGACCCACATAAGTAGTGGTAGCCCGTGCCCCTGCCCGGCTGCTGTAAATAAATGCTCTTGGAAATTGCTACTTTTTCCGATGCGCGTGCCCCAAAACCAAAACAAAAGGCGAAACAAAGATGCGGAGGCGTCATCGTTGGCTAAACAGCCATGTAAATACAGAAACTTTACAAAGGCAATGGTCACCCACGATTTGAAATACTCTTTTGAAACCAGATTTACGTATGTCAATAATTTCATAATAGTTTTTCACAAAGAGAGTCTTTGAAGGAGTGTGTTTATATATCTATATTTTGGTAGTCAGTTTTGTTTTATTTTAATAAATGCCAGACTAATTTGCATTAAGTAAAGAACAGCTGGATTAACAACTTAAAACCCTTAACGACAAAACCAAAAGCTTGTCAAAAATGTGTTTTTTTGCCTGCCAAATAGACATTCCCTCCTTCAGGAAGCTGAACGCCTAACAATAAATGCAATTTGCATCAACAAAATGTGGTCTAGCGTCAACAATCAGCATCAGTGCAGCATCAGAGCCACAAGTCATTCCAAACGTCGGGCAGCAAACAAATGAGACATCATCATCATTGAGGGGGAAAAGTCTGTCCAAAAATGGGGAAGGAACATCAGAGGCGAGCGAACGGGCACACGTCGCAAGAATTATGGCCACAGATGCAGCCGCCGCCACCCACTATTCCCCAGAAACTCCTCTCCTATCAAATGCTAAATTTATGTTTATCTTTTATTTTATTTTTTTCTCTTTCTGGTGACTTGACTACCTAGTCCGGCGAATATTTATGTTACGTCCAATGTTTATTTTATTTGAGTTATATGCATCGCGTTGTCTCTTTATAGCTGCAAAGTTATTTGGTTTTATGGTCGTGTTCTCCACTTCTTTTTTTGTATTTAATTAATGCTTCTTTGGTGGCCCGCCGTCGCCGCCGTTCATTAAAAACTCCACATTTGTGACATTGGCAATTTATAAATTATTTTTACCCATTCGTAGTTTCCATTTCACTAATAATGTCAAAGTTTATTAGTAGTGCCGGTGATTTGTTTGCTTATTACGTGATCTTGAGTGGATTTTTCTCCGGTGCAGTTAATATTTATGGATGTCTGCGAGTTGTCGAACAAGAGAGGTAGGTGGGATTCCAGCTTTATCGGTTAAGAGATCGAGGTGATCGTGGTCTTAAAACGGTTTATAGAAGCTCTATGATATCGAGGGCACATCAAGAACATTTATCAAAACCCAGTTCGTATCAAGAGCACATTATAAGTATTTAATTATTAATTTTGCCAGAACTTATTGAAGCAAATTGAATAATTGAATAATTGAAGAAAAATCACAAGTACTTTTTGGCAATAAAATAAATATATCAAAGCCATGTTGAACCCATTAGAAGTGAGAGGAAATAACTTAATCCCCCCGAGAAAATCTCTTGAAATTTGTTTGCCATAATCGTAATCGTAATCTTTGTAGTAATTCCTGTGGTCTCCCAAAGTACACCCATTGGAATAGTTTCCTTCACCCCTTTTCGAGTCGTTACCACATTCTCCGGCTTAAGAGATCAATCTAAATCAAATAAAAACCGAATTTCCATGCTTCCACAGTTTTATGGCCGCCATGCTAAGCGAACACATGTGTTGTCGCCGCCATTGGCCACGAATTCTACCCTAATTAGGCTCCGGGGCCGCATTAAATTCAATTATAAATTACTCTTTGCTATATCCCGATCAGCTATCGACAATTGAGCATCGACTACGAGTCATAAAATGACATGACTCAGGGGGAAAATGTCGCCAAAATAAATTGTTTTTTACTGCGCCTGCTGCAGTTAGCATCGAGCATGTGTTGATATTTATATTGGAAATGCAAATGAATAATCAAGAAGCCGCCGCACTGCACAGTTTGGCAGATGGCGCGCAACAGACACATCCACAGATATGGATACAAACGCACACAGAGCTGCAGATACATTTGTATCCACACACGTCTCTGTTAAATTTGGCACAACGCTCTCGTTGCGCGTGTAAATGATTTACATTTCACGTAGACATAAAAGAAATATACCTAAAATACACCGAAAATGTATATGGATGATTTTATTTTCCAGCATTTTGGTACCAATAAATTATATCCTCTGACTCCTAGTAAGAAAATAATGTCTGCCTATCTTTTCAAGTCAACACTATATATATAAAAATTCATTAATAACCTTATAGAGAATTGTAAATGAGAAAACGATATTCGGAGAATTAATCTTAATGAACGTTCCTATTATTTTCGGTGCATTAATACAGCAAGTCGTAAAAAAATAGTGCGAAAAAACGGATGATTCACGTTTTGGCTCCTTAGTCCCCCAAGTGACGTCACATACCAACTAAAAATATCATTAAAAATACATTTGCGCTGAAAGACTGAAAATAAACGACGGGCAGAGTACATACATATCTCTTCTTGTGTGCGAGTGTCTCCTACGGAAGACACAACGAAATTAAGAGCACGCCTGGCTTTTGGATAGCACTTGCGGTGCACCGCACAGATACTCATGCTTTATACTTGGAGATACTCTTGGAATCCATCGGATACACAGAACAACAATAACTATGGAGCGGACAACGATGACGACATCCAGAAAAGTGCGCCCCAAGTCAAATGTCAAGCGTGAAAAATGCGTTAAGTGCACCGCGGCGGCGCATTGCAGTTAAGTAGTTGGATTTTATAGGCCGAGGGCCTCGGGGTTACCATGGAGCATTGCAAAATCACTGGGGAATATATACGTATACATTTGGGCATATATATGCATACCTATATCCAGATAGATAGCAAGCAGTCAGGAAGGAAGTCATATAAATGGCATGACATAAATCTCATAAAGTTCGAGGTTCAAACTACTGGAAAAGAAGGAGGGAAAACTACGCTAAATTGGTAAAACCTATAAGACTTGAAAGCCTTTTAAGATACTCGATGAAATAACATTATTTTACTACCACTTGTGTTTTTATATTTTAACTCCCATTTACCATTATTTCTCGAATTTATCCCACAGTGCTTCTGCTCTTTTTGGCGCACGCGAGTAACACCAAAATGTATGTGGCATTGCACCATTTGCAACTCTTTATTTTGACTTTTATTTATGTCCGCTTCGATGGCAGGCAAAGTAAATGCAATTTGGCTTCAGCTTCAGCAGCTGCGATAGCTTCTGCCGCCGCTCTGGACCGCTTTTTTGTCGGCCAATTCCGTGGCTGGCCATATTTGTAATGAGCATAAATCGTGCGTTGATCATTTGCCATGATAAATCTGGTGTTTATGCCGTGGTATTAAGTTCTGGGGCGCGCTACCTGACTGTCGTAACACTTAATTAACTGTACACAGAGCAGCAGCTTCTCTTTTCGCTGCTTTTTTTAATTTAGTTTGTATTTTTTTGAACTCACCTTTCATGGCTGCCACGGATGGCAGTTGCAGCAGCATGGCCAGCAATGCCAGAAGGCAGCCTAATGCCAATCCAAGGAGGCGCGACATTCCGGCGCAGCTGCTTTTTGAAGTTATATTATATAGATCCGGGAACGGGAACTCCGAGATCCAAGATCCCAGTTCCAAGTTTCGTTCGGTTTTCGTTTAGGTATTCGTGTGTGTGTGAGTTTTTCGTCTTTAATAATTTTGCGTGTTAATTGATTTTTCATGGGGCCACGCATCCGTCGTCGTCAGTCGCAGTCTGGGGCCTCATAAAAATAGCATCATCGGGGGCATTGAGTCAGGCAGGCAGGCTGGCAGGCAGGCATCGGGAGCATGGAGTTTTCCTCTCTAGCTGCGACACAGCATCACGTCCTGGCCCAATGGCCGCATCATAGACAGATGCTGCATGTCACTCCGTTGACAGAACGTTCATGCCTTCCCCTCGAATATCTGAAGTGACTGACAGACACACACGAGCTGGGGGACTGGAAACTGGCTTCCTTTTTCCTTTGAAGACGACTCCGGCTCCTCTTAATTTCCTATTTTCCTATTTATGCATTCACGCACTTGACCAGCCAACTTTCGCCCGACTACGTTTCAATTTCGTTGATTTCGTTGGCGTATCATAAACGCATTGGCGACGTTTGTTTGTTATTTTTCTTGGCAACCGCAGACGCACTTCACTGTAATTGGAAATAGATTTATGGCCATTACATATTTGCTTTCCATTTTATTCAAATATTTTTTTTCGGGATTTTTATGGGCTCGTTTTATGAACTTTTAATTGGTCAGTTCGGGAAAATCACTATTAAATAGTTAAGTTTATTAGATCCATATTATATTTTGGTAAACTATTAGGTTTCCTTTTTTAAATTCCATTGAAAAATATCGTCGTTTTCTTGTTTCTTGTGCATTAATTTTAGTTTGTTATCAAATGTTTTAATATTTATAGTTTTAATATATATAAAACTCAATTATATTTTATTAAATTTCCATTTATTTTTATTTGCACGTGTTGCTTTGCTTGTGTGCGTTTTCTTTTCATATATTTTATAATTCATTAATTTTTATATTCCTGCATTATATACCCATCTTCCACTTGAGTCTTTCGCTTCCTATTTTAATTGCCTAAAAATCTTTAAGCCAAACAAATCTCTAATAAATTGAGAGAAGATTCAAGCACTCTTTGGGGTTACATAAACATATATATATATATCATTGATTAGCGTATCTGCAGATACTTTATGGGAACTTAATTGAGTTGCTGCCCGAGATACCACGAGTCCACTTGAGTGTCCGCCATGGAGTTGAGTAGAATTTATTGTATTTTCGGCTGCCAGGGGGATCGACCATAAAAAGTGGCCTTAAGTGGCTTAAGCTGCTTTTTTTAAGTGGAATTTCTAGTACCAGATTTTGCAATGGCCTCAGGTCAAAGTTCAGATGCCAAAAATAGGCCACTTTCAAGTTTAGAATGCAGATCGCTGAGGCGGAGGGACTTCCCTTGGGAGAAATCCAAAATCCCCACCGGGAGAAGCGTCAACAACTGTGACTGGAAAATGAATTATTTACGCTGCGCGCTGTCTAAAAATACTCGCAGTGGAGTCGAGACATTATGTTTATGCATTTTATTTTTAAGGGAAAACGATAAATGCTGCAGCAGCAGGTTCGACACCACGAGGTCAATTGCACAGAGCCTCCGGCAGAAGAGTCCCTTCCTCCTTCTGCCGAGTTCGCTCTCATCGCTAATTCTGCTTGTTAATTATAATATGCACCGCCCAGAGATCTTGTCGTTTCGAATATTTTTATAGCTCTGTCGCAGCAGTCAAAATACAATTCGAAATGCCGCCTTGCGGCAGAAGACACCGAAGCCGAAAACGAAGGCAAAAAAAAATATAAAGTGACAATCGCCAGGGCGCATTTTATGACAGACGCGTGTTGCCTTCTCCCTACTTTTCTTCCACATTTACATAAAAATTAATAAATGTATCTACCGGATAGCAGCCAGACTCTACCAGCTGCCATTAAATGCAGTTATTTGGGAAAGTTCTAGCCAAGATACACGGAGAAAATTAAACTTTATAGCGTGTTAATATTTTAAAATCAGAGAAGAATTCTTTTTAATGCTACAAATAATAATACTAATTAGAGAGCAGCTTCCAAGCACTATAATTACTTTTATTTTTGTTATATACATGCCGTAATTTAATTTTTTTATACAAAATAACAACATCACCATGTCTTCTGTCTCTGTACCAGCTTTGTAAATATTTTTTTATGGTAATTAAAAAAGTTCGAAAACAAAAGGCCAACAAAATACCGCTGATTTCTTCGGGGGCTGCCTCTTGAAATCGAAAATTGATTTGATAAGGCATGAAAACGCTGGTTTTCATATGGAAAATTGGTAGGCGTCACTGCCCACGCCGATTTGAACGCTTTCCTAACTCCAAGGTGTGCGGAGTTTTATTTCTACTTTGTATCTGTTCCCCGCCGTCTCAGAGTTGCCTCCGATGATTTAGTCACACTCTTTTTGGGTACTGTGATTTATGATCGTCGAGCAGGGCGAGATTGATGAATGGAGTTGAGCTGCTCGCAGTGTGCGATTTCTGCGCCATGTGTCACAAATATGCATTTTTATTGGAGCATTGAGGGTACAGTTTCCAAGTCATTAATTAATTTAAATACTTTTGTGGTTCTTTAATTTGTTAGATTTATTTAACATTATTTTTTGGACTTTCAGCTGGTAAAACATATTCTTTTCAGATAGTTTTCTTATTTTTTAATATTTATTTCAACAGCTATTGATATTATTTCCTATTATTTTGCACAGTTCGATTTAATATTTCACTTGTTTTTATTTTTCATTATGGTTGATTTATTATGACTTATATTCCCGTTAAATACGCCAAATGTAGCTTGTATTTATGTATAATTAGTTCCGTAAAAACATATTATACTTCTGATTTAGTGCCATTAAATTAGCATGTATTTATATTATTCATTTTCTATCATATTCCTCGTTCTCTCACAGCTTCCCGGCATTTATATATACATATTTCTCACAATTTAATTTCCTTCACTTTCCCGTCAGTGGGCCAATGCTTTCAGCAACTTATTTTTCACACTCTCCAATGCCTTCGTATCAAATGATTTATATTCCTTGATTTTCTTAGAAACTACCGCTGCTTTCAGTTACAAAGATCACAGGTCCTGCACTTATTCCTCAAAATTTCACAGATTCATCTGCTAAAGAGCGGTGTTCACGGTCAATTTGCAAAGAGCTCTGTATCTTTTTTAGATAGCCAAAAGGCAGAACCACAACAAACGCTTCCATTCACAATCAGTTTTTAGCCGGAATTCCTGACAGAGAAAACTGCCGACCAAAAGCAGAGGGGAAAATAAAAACTTAAAAATAAATTAAGTTTTCTTCTATTTTCCACGCGCACAAACACACTCACACCAGATCGGAAAACCTCTTAGGGGGGGCCCCGGCGTTTTCCGCTTTTCCACCCGCCGAAAATTTCGAATTGAAAAAAAATTGTCCGATAAGCAAACGAAGCGAACAACCGAACACGCCGACGATTTCTCACAGACTGAAAGAAAATTCCGCACGCAGCAGAGCGCTCGCTGGCTCCCCTCCCATTTCCCAGTCCCAGCCGCAGTCCCAGTCCATGTGCCGCGGACTTGGTCTCGGACTCCGATTCGGATGCCTCGGATGCCCATGTCGATTTCAGGCCCACCACTCCATGGCGCACCCGCGAGTGACTTTTGTGCGCTCCGCTCTGCTCTGCGAACTCAAACGCAAACGCGAACGCGGCGGGGCCAGGCCCAATAAGTATCTGTATCTAGATAACAGTGATGAGCCACCCGCTGGCGCGTCCGAGGGGCGCGAAAGATATCCTTCACAGATTTGTACAACCAATTTATAGTTACTAGTTTTAATAGGTTTTGCTTTTGTGTCCTTTCTATTGCAATTTAATTTTAATAAAAAGGTATAACCAGTAACGACTTAGTATAATTTCTTTTATTTTTTTAATGGCGAAAATGTATAAATATAGTTTTAACACTATTCCAGATTAAGTAACTTATTTAGGTAATAAATAAACATATAATAAGTGAGTTAATGGGTGGACAGATAATTAAGTCTCCTCATCTTTATTTTTGTTCTTATAGAAAATGTTTTCTTAAAAGTTCCTTTTTGCGATAACTCTAAACATTAAGACTTGATTAATAGTACAGAAATATAATTCCCAGTGTCCCCAAAGTGGATTAGAAAATAATGTATTTTTCCTGTTAATTTTTTTGTCATATAATTTCGTAATTAAAAGTGAATCATAGCTGGTAAATAAACCCCCTCTTCTTTGTCTTATTTTGGCTTCATTAAGTTTATACTATATAATTCGTCGAAGATCCATTCACCCCTTCACCAAAATTCGATTGTGTTGCTCATCACTGAGACTCAGTGCTCAGTCGGTCGCTGGGATGTTCATTTTCTCGGTGTGTGCTCGGGGTGCTCTCCTCTGCTCTGTGCGAGTATTTTCCTTTTAATTTTCCTGCGCAGCGAGCAGCACGCGAAAATACGCGGGGATTGAGCAATTGCGAGCGCCAAGAGGGGCCGAGGACTTGAACATTTTTCAATTTGTTTAGCGGTGCCTGCTACTGCCGCTGCTCGCTCTCTGATGATCTTCATCTTCATTGTGGACAGCAGGGGCATGCTCATACACTGCAAAAAATAAGAGAGATTTGTTGGCATTGGCGCATATTTTCCATTTAACAAGGAATACAAAATATTATCATATTTGTGGAAGGTACTAATATGATAACGAGGTGGAAATATATGTATATATAAACTAACAGCTAAATTGCTGTGTATGCATTTTCGTTTAGTGCACCCACACATGTGGCTGCAATTTGGCCGGGGCATCGCCTTTTGCCTCTGACTGCGACTCTGCCACATGTTGTTTGCCTTCCTTCTCCTGGCTGCCCCTGCCTTGTCGAGTGATAAAAATCTCTTAACCATTTTTCATCAGCCTATTAAGTTACATAAGTCACACGGGCTCTGCTCGCTCGCTGTTCATACCCCTGTCCTGATGTTGTGTAAATATCCTTTTGACTTGCTAATGAACCCTTTGACACTATGGAAGGACCCGCACCCAGCGACTGGATCGACCTCCGGGAAAGCCATCACTGACAGCAGATGCCACATAAATCAGGCGCTTCGAAATGAGGAATTCGCCGCGGTTATCTCATTAATAAATTAAATGCATAAAAATCACACAGAAAACACCTAGAAAAACTTCTGCGCCAGATGGGCGGGACTGTGAAGGTACAGTGGGAATAAAGATGTTGAACTCTTAATATCATAAATAAAGGTATTTATTAATACTGAACTGACACATTGAAATATCAGTTTATTCCTTTAATAAACAAACAAAATATTCTTCAAGACTTATAAATATAATATTCTAATTATAAAACGAATTAAATGCACTTAAAATAATATTACAAAATTATTTGAATATTACCCACATGCTATATTATGATTAAATTTTGAAATTCAATTGTGATTGATCATTTTCCACTGTATTCATCCACTGTGTGTGTGTGTCTTCGATTACACGCCCCTTTTCAAGGCTGAGAACAACTGCATTGGGGAGAAAAGGAACCCTTAGGGGCTGTTTCTGTTCCTGTTTATGATAACGGCGACAGCAACGACTCCATATCACGCACAATTTGTGTTCCGGAAAAGTGTTTTCGGAGGAGTGCCGAGTGCCGAGTGCCGAGTTCGACTAGGCGGATCTAGGTTAGGCCACACAGCTGTGGCATATGTAAAAATAAACACATAAAACTGCACTTTTACTAATTGCACCAGGGAGCTGATGAGGAGGCACCACCAAAAAAAAAAACGGAACGAGAAATGCTTGAGAAGTGGCTTCGCTGTGGCGATTCAATCCCAAAAAACATTCGAAAGCAAATCGACGATAAACCCCCAATGTAAAAAATATGTTTCGAAACTATTCCGCTTGTGTTAAAAGCCAGAGGAGGTACACGTGTTGTGTGTGGATTTCAAGTGACTATCTTTATCGTGTATAGTTATATTTGTTTTGTTACTTTACCTACAGATAAAGAGCAGTCCTCTGGGGGTTAATTTTCTACCCGAGAATAACCTTTATAAGCTGCATTAGGCGCATTAGGCTAAATTTGTAACCTAGTAAAGACTGTCCTAATTAATATGTACGATCACTTTCAAAGGATACCTTAATCCTCTTATCTAACATTTCCGGAACCCCTTGAACACCCAAGGAAAGAACAAGTCAGGCATGGAAGATCGTAATGCCGTCGTGAAGCCCAGATAGCTAGCTCACTATCTATAAAGGAAACGTTAAGTACCACCTACAATTACAGCGACCCAAGGCATCCTTTTACGCTTCACCAGTTTTTATAGTTGTGTGTTTGCCTATCAGGAAAAGAGATTCCAGAAATTCTTGGTATATATTGGGGGAGTTTCTCATAGCTGTGAATCACTTGGAGGGCATGTCGTGTCGTCCAGTAGTATTTCTTTTTGTCGGTGTGTGCTAAGGTTAAGTTAATGAACTTGGAATTTGTAGAGGCAAAGACCATGTAATTTGCCCGTTAACAAATTGTTGAAGGAATACAAGAAAGAGTGCTTCTTGGATATGGCAGGGATGAGACGGACCGTGGTCAACCCCAAGCCACTTGAGTTCTGTTTGGCTTACAACCCCTAAAGTACCCCATTCCGTAGTCTTCTGTCACATTATAACTCAATTTTAAATTGTGCTGAATTCTGCTTTCGACATATTAAATTAATATTGACACATTGACAGCTGCCAAAACATGAGATTCTCTACCCAGACGGGAACGCAACCCGCTGATAGTTCCCGATGCGGGTTCGCTTCTCGAACCAACTCCTCAAATTCGTTGACTAATCATGCGCAACGTTTGCTATTTGGGTGAAAATATATCTAATTGCTCCACGCAACACGATCGCATTGAAAGGCCAATCGTTCCCGGGAAATTGTCAGTGTCATCGTTTTTCAGGGACGGAAGGGAAGTATATTTTATAGGATCTTATAATTTGATTCAAACTTTAATATAAATTATTTTATTGTCTTCCATTTGATCAGCTTGTCTTATTGGGTTTATTTCATAAACATTACAGTAAAAATCTTACAATTCAATAATATCTAATTTTCACACACTCACCGAATAAGTTATCTACTTTATTTTTTTATTTTTTTATTTCACAGAAACATTCCCATAAACCCCCCTAAGTACGCCCCTGATCACAGGGCTTGGTTCTCTTTATTTTATATTATATTTTGTTCTGGTGTCTTTATCTAAAACGCGCCTGGGAAAAGCGCACGTTCACTTAATTGATTGATAGACAGAGAATCTATTCCATTAGATCCATGGGTTACAAAAGGTCTCGGTCCTCTGCGTATTTGTATCTGTATCTGTATCTGTTTGATTTGCCCTAATTTGGCCCGGCTGAAGTGCAAAGTAAACATTAAATTGGCGCAAACAAACAAATACACAGTTCTCTTGCGTTTCACTACCATTTTAGTCTGTTTTTTTGTTTTGGGGCTTGGCTTATGGTTTCATTGATCCAAAAGCTATAACTTATATGGACTTTGGTGTTTAAGGCAATTTGTCGTTTGCACCTCGTAAATGATTCACTGTGAATCATGGTATTAAGGGTTGATAAATTTATTTATTTATATCGTAAAACCACTAGGGAATACATTACAAATGTTTCTAATTATTTGCTGATTGTCGTCTGATTTTCATTGCTTGGACTATTTGATTTTATTAAGTACTTAAAAGTCCGTAATGCCTTTTCCTTCGTTAAAGTGTATTGGGACACTTGTATTTTTTTATTTGCAATAGAAATTTTGCTATTTTGTGTGGTTTGCCTTCAGAAAACCCCGGTCAGTGTAGGCTTTGTCTTTCAATTGTCAATTCAATTTACTTTTAGACACGGCTATGTCCGGGATTTCCCGGGATATATAGAGACTATGAAATACTTACGTCTTCGTGTTAATATTTTTCCAAATCTTATCAAAAATTCGTATCTTTATACTTATCAACACGCTTTCACATTTTTATTGCGGTAAATAATGTATGCTACTGTGCGTGGTAAGTTAAAGGCCTTGAATGGTTTCGAAATAAGGATTTAGCCAATACAATCACGATCTTAGAGAATAGAACGTCCCTGCTGAGGAAACTAGGGCGACCTGTGCCTCACGCCTTGGAACATATCAAACGGGTAAGTAGGAATAGAAAGGAGGAAGAAGTGCTTTTAATTCACTAATTATATTCCTAAGGGTCGCACTTGCAGTTGTCCCAGCCCCTCGAATGATCAATCGCTCAGTCCTAGGATCGATATCGGCTCAAAGCCAGATCTAAATATCCCTAAGCAAAGGCAAAGACCCCAGGAAGAACTGGAGTCCTGCACAACTGACCCGAGCTCCAGCGGTAAGTGCCAATGATCATCGTCCTCGCATAATAGGAAAGGGCCATTATTAAACAAAACCGGGATTCGATTTTCTCGTTTTGCCTTTTTTAGCCCGCGAAGTGTGGTTTGCCGCTGAGCTGAACAGTCTGAACTTCACAATTGATGAACTCAAGACCAAGTTGCTGGCGAGCAAGCAACTAGTCTCCGAGCAGGCTCTTCAGCTGTCCGAGTGCTCTTCCGCCCAGACAGCCAGAGATGATGAAGTGCAGCTTTTAAAAACCCAGTAAGTTAATCTGCAGGAACTGAACTTCATCTGGTTTTGTAATTAATTCTTTTAGATTTAGCAAATTGTGCCAGCGGTTGGAGGATGCCGGCCGTGGCCTGGAGAAAGCCAATACAAAGGTACAAAAACATATGGGAAAGACAACATTTTTCGAAAATGAACTGATGATAGCTAGGCAGCAGTTTGCGGCTGCGAAAGTGGAGAAGGAGAGGCATTCGCACGCTGAAGCTCAGCTGGAGGAACAGCTCCTGAGCTGCCATAAGTTTCAGGCGCTGTATTCCGAAAGGATCGAAAACCAGGAGACGGACCTTAAGCAGGCTCACGAGACTATCCTTAACCAACAAAAACAGCTTGACAGAGCTCATGCAGAAATATTGTAAGTGAAATACATAAAAAAGTTTAGTTTGTTCCTCTGCACAACTCAAGACTTTTTATGCGTAAATAAGGGAGAAGGTAGCTGAGATGGAGATGCATTCGCAAGCAGAAGCTCAGCTTTGGCAGCAGGAGGTCAGGATGCAACAGGAGCTCGAGCAGAACCAAAAGGTGCTGGCAATGCAGTCCGAAACAACCAAAAGTTTGGAGAACGAACTTCAACAAGCACGGGAAACTATCACCAGCCAGCACAAGCAGCATGAACAAGCTTTGGCCCAAATCAAGTAAGTGAATTGCAAGAAAATCAATTTATTACCGGCATATTCTTCTCATTACTCAGCGAACTCAGGGAAGAGGTAAGGGCAGAAGCTCAGCTTCGCCAGGACGATGAAAAGATGCAACAGCAGCTCCAGAGCACGCAAGATTTGCTAGCCAGGCGATCCGAAATGGTCAAGATCCTGGAAGACGAACTTGAATCAGCTCGAAAAACTATAAATTGCCTGCAAAAGCAGCATGAATCTCTGCCCGAAATCAAGTGAGTTTACCTAAAGTAGAATTTACTTTATTTCTTGCAAATTCCTTCCATTACCCAGAGCTCTCCAGCTACGTGTTGCCAAGATGGAGAAGGATTCCCAAGCAGAAGCTCAGATGCGCCTGGATAATGATGACATCATGGAAATAATGAAAGTACAACTCCAAAGCAACAAACAGTTTCTGTCCTTACAATCCGAAGAGATCCATAAACTGGAGAGGAATAGGCAGGACTTGAGTGAGAAACTAATGAAAAAGGATGTGATTTTCACTCAGGTAAGCAGCACATTTGGATTGATAATTCGGCTTGCTCTCATCCTTTACATCGTCACAGGTGAGAAATAAGCTAGCTGCCAGGAAAGAGGAGTATCTGAACCTCTTCGAAATAGTAAAAGACAAGGAGAAGAAGGTTATAAGCCGTGAGTACAGACTCAAGCTGCTGGAGGAGCAGAGTAGCCGTTCCTCTTCGGTGCGGGCCGAGCTGGAGAAGAGGATTGCCGACTTGGAAGAGGAAATTGCCCGCCTAAAGCATGATCTGTGCGTGCTTTTTTATTTTGAGTACCAAATAGTTTTTATAACTTATGTTTTATTCTTCTTTTTCTAGTGATCCATTGCATAAAGTTCGGGACGCGAGTACTTAGCTTTACAAATATTTGGCGTGTTTATAAAATATAAATCTTATTAAATGTGGTCATATTCGTATAATTTGTCATTGTTTTAAATAGCTGCTGGCATATGAAAGGAAATTTCAGAATTTTTCATTACAGACCATTTGCTGGCATTGTGGCATGTCCACAATCTTTTATGAATGAACATTTTCTCCGGTGATCTTTCTCCTGGCGATAGTCTTGGTGGCTGTTGGCTTCAAAAGGGCCGTTTCTGCCATCAGAAACCAGCTCTCAGGGCATGGTCGTCCATCATCGTCGTCAGTTTGAGTAGAACGCCCACGCCCATGCCACGCCTTTCTTTTTCATTTTTTCCCCGGGATTTTCCATGGACGGTGCGGTTCCAGCTTTTGGTGCTTCGCTTCAATGAAGCGTGCCAATTTTCAATGAAATGTTTCGGCATCTTGTGTTCCCTTTTTTAGGCGGCTTTTAAAGTTGTTTTGGTTTCGTCTTGGTTTTATTTTCTTTTTTTATTTCCTCAATTTGTTGCATGTTCACAGCGGTCCATAAAATGTAAACAAACATTAATTCTTATTTGAGAATGGGACTCTTATCGGGCAAGTGATCTTGACCGAGCGATCTCAAGGTGAATGAACAAGGTATAATATATACATTTATAAATTTTTATACTTGTTATACTGAAAGTAATTTCCAGCCCCAAAAAATGTGGGCTTAAGTTTCCGTTTTGCAAATTTAAACACGTTTTTTTCCCTACCTTATGCAATATAAACTGGGCATTGTCTTAGTTCTGGCTAACAAGGAAACGCTTACATTAAATTCACTTGGAAATTCCGTAGGTAGTTTTCTTCAGAGAGAAATATTCATGATTTCCCTGTAAAGGTGGCATCCTGAATCGGATTTCTGGTGAAAAGGTGATTTCCAGTTGAAATAACAATTACAAAACTCAGCAGTGGAGTTTTGTTTGGAAGTATTAAGTATATTCCACTACCAAATACATTTTCATAGATTTCGTTAACGCTCAAAAAGGCAACTACTCCTTTATTTTTAATAAAATACATATCATTGCTTGCCCAAATTTTTATTTTATTTTCGTCTGTTAACTGATAAGACAAAAGGCTGTTTTAGCTGATTCACGTTGTTTGTTGTCAAAACTCAAACCTCTAATTGATTTATGATCTCAGATTTGAAAAGTTCATTGGCCAATTCTGTATCGCTGTAGACTCTGTCAATTACTAATCTCCAGACTGACACGTGAATCGATCATACGAGGAGTTTAAGAAAAATGGGAGAGAGAGCAGACAGCTAACAATTATTTCGGCAACACTTGCAATCAAATGTAACAATATTGTAATTATCACCGCCACGAGCGAGACAATCAAACAATGAGATTAAGGCAGAGGCAAACAGTGAATATCTCTGCCAGGGCTGCTTCGACACTCGCACATCCAACGGATACAGATACATCTAAGCATTTCTCGGGGATTTATGTGAGTATTTGTTGACTGCGACTGCGACGGAGACCGCGACGTCGACAGAGGCCAATGCTGATTAAGTTAAGGTGTTCGTGGCTCCGAGTTTCCGAGTTTCAGTGATAAGTGCACTTTGGTGCTCAGCGGTCGCGTTTCGCACTAAACTTGACTTTAAATTTCAAATGAAATGCGCATTGTTCTAATTCTTTTCGACTCTTAATTAAATCAACACAAGTGCAAAATAATAAAAAAGCTAAACAATATAAGACACAAAGCTCCGTTTTCTCCACAGTCTAAAGGTGATTTAAGTGATTAAGAAAGTATCTTGTTTATCTTTCATACATAAAGCTTACATTAAACAAAAATATTTATGAACAACAAAACACGAAAAATATTTAATTCGTGAAGACAACATAAAATTAAAAGACCAAACAAGATATATAGTAATAAAATGATATTGGAATATAAAAATAAATAATTTTAGCAGCATGAAATTTTAGCTACTGAGTGGTTTTTAATATCTGGTTATGTTATCATTTTAAAATATGCTCAAAACACCATTAAAATTGTAATTAAATCAAATCATCATATCATCTTGTTCCTTATGAAATTACAAAACGTCTAATTGATTAATTTTTACAAGTATAATTGCTGCAATTATTTATTTATACAATACCAAAACGTAAATTTTTTTATGGCATTAAACAATTGAATATATATGCATTTTTTTTTGTAACATAAGCTGGTTTAATTGAATTGATTTTGTTGGAGGAAATAATATAACAAAAAAGGCAATAGTTGCGCAATCTCGTACTTTCACATTCACCAAGTGACTTTTACTTTTTGTTTCGACTTCAAACAATGATCAAACTTCTCTCCCCTCTGATTATAAAACAAATAACTTTGAAATCTTTACAACATTCACCCAGTTTCTCAACATTCAAGTCAGTGTAATAAAAATTGTTAATTGCCACAAGATGTGCACAATTAGATGCGTTAAACAAATTACAAAACAATTACGACTAAACAGCGGCAGCCTTGGCCCGTAAGCCCGTCAAAGTTGGCTTAACCAAATTATTTCCAGTGTAAGCAGCTGTAATAGACGACAAAAACTTAAATTATTTAATTATAACAGTAAATTAAGCAAGAGAACGAGAGAAAAATAGAAATACAATACGAAACGAGAGCTGCGATGACAAAATTACTTCCACATGCGATTTATCAGCACGCCTCAATGACAACCAGTAGCAAGTTTTATTTATATTTCAGTTAGCTGCGATTATAGATCGTCGAAAGTAATAAGGAAATCTAGGGGAAAATATGCAAGCAGACGTTGGAAGAACCAGTTCCCTGTTTATAACTATTAACTTAATTAAATAGAATAGAATTGAAATGTCAGGGTGAAATTACTTTCTTGTACTTTCTTTAAGTAAAATAATGTAAAAAAATATGCTACAAACAGAATTAAAGAGTATTTAAATTTAGCTTTTAACTAGAAGGCAGACTTACTTTATAAACAAACTTTAAGCCATATTAAGACATGTTAACTGTTTTTTATGACACTCGACCTTCGCGTGGCCAAATTTAATATTATAATCTTAGAAACCGCTGACCCAAAACGATAACAAATCTGATTAGAGCGTGAGGAATAGCAACAAAAATGTAATCTTTATAAGAGTTATAGGGTAAATAGAATAAATGCTACACGCAGAGATCAACCATATATGGCTCGGAAACAAGAATGCCGTCTAGATCACTTTGAAGTATTCAATATTAATTGCGAATTACAAAATGATGAAATTAACTTGCTGCATTTCAATCAGATCAGAATCAAAGCGCTGTCAGTGTCTGAGAGGTGTGTTCGCATTACACCTTCCGCGAAAAGAACACTTGCGAATAAATACGAAGGAAATCTGATCGGAATATGATTTTAAGATGAATGCAATTATAATTTATATATTTATTTATGCCACATGTAAACAAAGATCAATCTAAATGGAACATGGAGGGTGTTGAGATTAATCAATTATGCGCCTTTAATAGTTTCCCTTTCGTTTTGAACAAGAAGTCTCCCATAATAACAGAGAATCATTTGCAATCTAACTTTATGCAAATGGAGAAATCAAACACCGAACATAAACTGCTAATGCCAATCTGACGCTAATAACCCGACTTTTGTCCCGTCTCCCCGCCGACTCGGACAATTTAATTGAGGCTTTTAATTGTCGCATTTGTTGACTTTAAATGTACACACAGATGGAGATGAAGCAGCTGCAATGCAAGTGCTGGCTGATGTTCCTGCTGCTCGGTCTGTCCAGTTTCGGTTCGGCCTATCGGATTCTTTTCATGGGCCCCTTCCCGGCCCCAAGTCACTGGCTCTGGCTGGAGCACTTTCAGCGGGATCTGCTCGAGCAGGGACACCACGTGACCAGTGTGAATAACCATCCCACCAAGCAGCCGCATGAGAATCTCACGGAGGTCATCATCAGCCCCTCGTTTGATATTCCCAAGCACTGTGAGTTTATCTCTTTATAAATGATTAAGTGTACTTATTAATTCATTATTTTATCATGTTTTAAGTTCCCAAAAAGAACATCTTTAGCATGAACTTTGTGAGCGATTTCCGTAACCTGGATATGTGGTGGACCATTGGCCTCATGACCACGGAGCATGCCTTCAGGGATCCCAAAGTCAAGAAGCTAATCGAGAGCCAGGATGACCACTATGATGTGGTTATTTTGGAGCAATTCTTCCACGAGGCCTTCCTCATGTTCGGCAAGAAGTTCAACTGTCCGGTGGTTACCATTGGCACCATGGGCTATGCGGATAACATCGATCATGCCATGGGCATCCTCACCCCCTGGTCTGTGATTCCCCACCTCCTGCTGTCGCACACTGATCGAATGACCTTCAGCCAGCGGGCCTACAACGCCTACTTATCCCTGTACGATGCGGTGATGAGGCGCTGGTTCTATCTGCCCAAAATGCAGGAAATGGCCGAGAAGTATTTCGATGGGTCCATAGCTGGTAAGTACTCCTTGATATATAGGATTTGTAGACGATCTATAACAAGGTTTTTATGAAGGCCCCCTACCGCATGTCCATGATTTGGAGCGCAACATCTCTCTGGTGCTGATCAACGCCCACCGGAGCGTGGATCTGCCACGGCCCAGTATGCCGGGTCTCATCGATGTCGGCGGGGCACACATCCAGCCGGCCAAGAAGTTGCCAGCCGATCTGCAGACCTTCCTGGACAAGGCCACCAATGGCGTGGTCTACTTCAGTCTGGGATCGTACATGAAGAGCACCGACCTGCCGCCCGAGAAGACGGCTCTGATCCTCAAGGCGTTTGGTCAGCTGAAGCAGCAGGTGATCTGGAAGTTCGAGAACGATTCGATCAGTGATCTGCCCTCGAACGTGATGATCCGGAAGTGGATGCCGCAGAACGATATACTGGCGCATCCGAATGTGAAGCTCTTCATCACCCACGGCGGCATCTTCGGCACCCAGGAGGGCATCTATTGGGGCGTGCCGATGCTGTGCATCCCGCTGTACGGGGATCAGCACAGGAACTCCATTAAGTCGGTGCGCGAGGGCTATGCCCGGTCCCTGGTCTTCTCCGAGCTCACCACCGACGGCCTGGTGCGGAATATCGAGGCGCTCGTCACTGATCCGCAGTACAAGCGGAGTGCCTTGGAGGTATCGCAGCGCTTCCGCGATAATCCCATACATCCGCTGAAGGAGGCCACCTTCTGGATCGAGTACATAATCAGGCATCGCGGCGCTAGGCACCTGAAGTCGCAGGGCGCCTTCCTGCCCCTGCACCAGTACCTCCTACTCGACATCCTCGGCTGCCTGCTGCTGGCCGTCTTCCTTACCATCTGGTTGCCCTGGAAGATGATCCGGAGGGCGCATAAGTGGTGGCTATGCGGAGGAGGAGCCGCTGACAAGTTGAACGACAGCAAAAAGAGATTGTAAGAGAAGGCATCTTGTTCGGTACACTCAAAATTGTAGGTTTTCCCTTCTCAAAAACAACAATAAATGTGAGTATAAACTTGTTAATAGTAGCATTTCTAAGAAATAGGCTTTCTTTCTATTCTATGTGTACTTAAATTTTATTCAATACGGCTAATGAATTGTGATATATTGTTAGATCACAAAGTGAATTGTTTTGCTACCCCGGTGTTGTTTAAAACATTTTATAATATGTATTTTTGTTAAGCCAAAGTGTCCTAATCTGTTGATCGATCACAAACTAGCAGAGGCTGGTTTTAATTAATCTTCAATGTGCTCAATATTAATAAAATTAAGATCTAAGAAATATTTAAAAAAATGCGTTCTTTTATTGCCAGTATTTTATCATCACTTATTTCAAGCCAAATGGAATATCCAATTTTATAACTGTTTGGAACAGTTCCAGGCTATCTCACGCATAGTGCTCTCTCTCTCTCTTTTGTGGATCGCATTCGCTATCAGTTTCTAGCGCAATGCCGATGTCTCTGTCCGCCACTACCCGCTATACAGCCTAATAACTTCTGTTCGCCTGTTACATGGAATAGAATTTTACCCAATCATGGAAATTTGCGGTAAAAATATATCAAATGCCCGATTTCAAGTACCAGGCGCACTGAAGGCAGCAGAAGGCCTAATACTTGAGAGTAAACAAATTGTGTAACTGTTTGGAACAGTTCCAGGTTATCTCTTCCACGGTGCTCTCATTAAAACAACTGCTTGTGGATTGTGGATTGTATTCAGCCATCTCACCGTATGCTATCTCTTTCTAGCGCGTGTCAATAAAGGTGGCTATTGTTCTCACCTTGTTTAGTCTCACCGTGTTTGCGCGGCAATGCGCAAGTGTCTTATCTCGTCACGTGATCTCTAATATCTGTAACGGTAAATAAAGTGAAGTGAATATCGCGCTTATACCTACTTATTAAAGGCCAACAAACAGGTAAATAAATGCATTTCAAGATTAATGCTTCATGGAAAAATATGCAACAAGTTTATGGTCTGTGTCGAATGCCTTACAAAAAGGTATTGCATTATTTTAAGTGTATGTGAAATGAGCTGAAAACGCGTGGTTTGTGGCAGACTTTTGGGCGCTAATGTAAAATGTTGACTTGAAATTGTAAAATAGTGTCTGTGTAACTGTTTGGAACAGTTCCACGTTATCTCTTCCACGGTGCTCTCATTATAACAACTGCTTGTGGATTGTGGATTGTATTCAGCCATCTCACCGTATGCTATCTCTTTCTAGCGCGTGCCAATGAAGGTGGCTATCGTTCTCACCTCGTTTAGTCTCACTGTGTTTGCGCGGCAATTCGGAAGTGCTTATCTCGTCGCGTGATCTCTAATATCTGTAACGGTAAATAAAGTGAAGTGAATATCGCGCTTATACCTACTTATTAAAGGCCAACAAACAGGTAAATAAATGCATTTCAAGATTAATGCTTCATGGAAAAATATGCAACAAGTT
>VNJM01002012.1:0-63542 GCA_008042475.1 Drosophila kanapiae | reverse complement strand
TTAAAGAGGAGCAAATTTTCAATGTGTCATATTTTCTAAAGTATTGATTTTTTCAAAATTCTAAAGGGTGGGCAAACGTGGGCAAACGAAGTTATTGCGATTTAAAAAAAAAAAATTTCAAAAAATTCAACTTTTTGATTTTCGAAAATTTTCGAAAATTTTTCGAAATTCCATATCTCGGAAACTAGACGTGGGCAAAAAAAAATAAAAGGTGGGCAAACATGGGCAAACGAAGGGCAGCAATGGGCAGTTTTCAAATTTCGAAAAAAAAAAATTTCGAACCCCAGCTTCTCAGAGCTGCTGGTTGTCGTTGCCTCAAGGAATACTCGAACAAAGCACTTGTCGCTTCATTTATAAAAACAACAAGTTTTCATATTAAATAAAATTAAAGATATGTAAGGATAGTGGCCAATTTTATTTATTTTTCTATTATAAATAATATTGAATATTCTTTATTCCCCGTTGAACAAAAGTATTTGGATTTTCCCATTGCAAATTTCTTGCTGCAGTTGCGACAAACAAAGTTACTTCCAGTAGGTAAAATATTAATGTGCAACATAATTTTTCCATTACCATTTTTCATTGCCAACGGCGACCATGAAAATGCCGAAAGTGCGGCCGAAATATGTCAGACTGCAAATCAAAATGGCAGACAGCTCTGACAAATAAACAGTCACTCAGCCAGTCAGACAAACGAGTGCAGCAGATGGAGATACATTCCAGACAGTCAGACAGACAGACAGATGCCGGTGATTGCAGTAGTTGCTGCTTTTCAATGCCAAAATTCCCGAAGGTAAGTAAGTGCAGCATATAGGCCGCCTCCGTCAGGATCGGATGATGGGAGAGTCAAGGAGTTCCCGGCAAACTCATTAACAAGTTGGCACATAAAAGCCCAACAACTACTCGGAAGAAGTCAATGCGCCTCGGCGACAAGCTGCCGCATCAGCAGCCGCAACTAATGGCTGCCAGACTTGTGTCGGTTTAGGAGTTTGCTCCTTTTCCTCCTCCTTTCGACTTCTCTTACCACTTCCTCCAAGTTCTTTTTCGGCAAGGCCAAGGCAAATACTTACTTGGCGGCTGTGTGCAAGTTTTATTAAAAGCCAACAGTCGGCGACATCCTGCTAGCGGTTGGCCAAAAGTCGAAGGGGGGACATGGCTTGATAAATACAGCCAAAATTATTTTTACTGCAAGTACAGTGCGGATAAAAAATCAACAACTTTACAAGGTAATCAAATCTCAAAGAGGTTACATTATATTTTTCAAATTTACAATTTATTAATTTAAAATATGCTTCTAACTATATTCCTATCAATAAATAAAACACTGAAAGGCCAGGAAAGTTACGAAATAGCTACAACAATTTCCCACTTAGCCAATTACCACTTTACTATCTATCTAAGAGGCAAGTAGCGCGAAAATTATGGCTCACATGTGTTGCCAGTCGCAAACTACTCATTGGAACTGCGGATTTCTGGGGCGTCGCAGACAGTCTACGAATTTTCTGCCGGCGGTGGAGCAGACGAAGCAACAAAGAATGCGTTCAAATGGTCCTCGCAGCAGGCTGCATGGGTGGCATAGCAGCGACAGTGACCCGTCGGGCAGCAGCAATTCCGTAGTATAGCCGAACTGTAAGGAAAAACGATGATCTTCCATTGGCCCTTCATGTCGAGCGTCTCGTAGTGATAGCCACGCTTATAGATCACCATGGGATTGTGATTCATATAGTGAGGCATAATCTCCACCAGGCAAGCGTCCATGCAATTCACAAAGAACTGCACGCACTTGATGAGCGGCGCCAGGCTATAGACATCCACAACGCTCTCATCGAAAAAATAGACCGCTTCGAAGGGCGGCGTCTCCTTGGCAAAGATCTCGGCCACCTCCACCATGGTTCGAAATGAATGCAGTGTGGTGGCCCCACTGGCACCGCTGGGAAAGACCAAATGCGTGTGATTCCCAGTGACCAAAATGGGACTGGCGCAGGCCGGAGCATCGGCCTCGTCGGCCAGAACATATTTGATTCGCCGCGCACCGAATTTCAGTTCGTACAGCGATCGCTCATAGTTCGGATGGTTGGCCACATGCGGCTTCAACTGCCGGAAGCGACTTCTTAGCCTCTCGATGAACTCATCGCGGATCGCATAGTGCACAACCACCGTGGCCATCGGAAAGGGCTGGAAGGGCTCTTGCATGAGCTCGGCCAAACAATAGGCAGCCGTGTTCAGATCTCCGTCCTTGCCAACGCACATGAAACGGGCTCCGGGCCAGGTCTTGGTCCGCTGCATATTGTGTCTCTAATTGGGTCAGAAAAGGTATGGTTATCCCACCAACTTATTGTAAACGCCTAAGAAGGTTGCTTACTACTTTTGGACCACGTCTCCAGCATTTCAGATTATGCACCAGATCGTGCGATACGAAATTCTTTTTTATCTCACACATATTCACGACTATAATTTGATTTTGTACACTAACGTAACAAAAATGAGGGATAACTAAAAGGTAATCCCTTTATTATATAGATTTGATGCTTAACAGAGTAAATACCTTGAAATCAAGATGTTATCCAACCGTGATACATTTCGCTCAATCGAAATCGATGGAAATCCCAATCCGATTTGTGTTTAAGCACCGACTTTAATATGTAAAATCTTTGGAGCTTCCCAAATTGAGCAATCAAAAGTTCTGGGAAATTAACTCCCCAGCCAGGGAGTTTCCACACTATGCGTCGCCTGCGATTTTGGCGAAGTCAAGTCCCTTTCCACATATCGCACACTCACTCACTCACTTATGCCGAAAGGCTAATGGAACCAAGGAAAGGCGAAATTTCCATAGAATAAAGCTGAATTTTCGCACAGCACAGCACACAAATACAAACTAACAAAAACAAATCAAGCGCAAAGTAAACCCAACCGAGAAAAAATAACATTTTGCCGCGATAAGAAACTTGTTCAGGACTTTCAAGACGACGAAGGGGGAGACGAGCCAGCAGGCGAAGTCTGCAAGGAGCGAAGGCAGTAAGGACAATGCTAATGCCATTTGCTCAAGTGCCATCAACAGAGGCAACGTCGTGTCATATAAAGTCTAAACAAAGGTAATAAATAAGTTTGTCGTCATTTTGTGTACGCTTACAAAGGGTATTTTATTTTCGAAAATATTTTGATAAACGTTATATCTTCTTTAAATAAAGGAGAAAAAATTTAAAGCATAGATCGTCAGAGTAATTAGGCTTGATCTTATAAAATAAATATTAAGAAAAATCCATAAGTAACTCGGACTTTAAACAAACCATAGCTTTTATAGTTTCTAAAATTGTTATTTTCAGGGAATTTCAAAGTCTTCAAGACCAAGAAAATCCCTTAACTTGTTTTATTTAGCTTAGCTCTAAAGCACATCAAGTGCAAAAACCCATCGCTGGGACAATTGCGACCGGCCATAAAGGAGATTTATAAAACAAAACCAAAAAATAACCAAAAAACACCAGAAATATTTACATTCACAGCGGCAATTTATTTTTTCCGATTATACTTTAGCACAGACAATGCGAAAAAGGGAAACAAGTAAAGCTTTAATATTTATTCAAATGCAATGAAAATTAAATTAGTAATTTGTTTTGCGGTTGATTTGTTTACTGACTAGAAAATAAACAGTAACAGGACACAGATAAAGGAACAGTGTTTGCCAAATAACCTGAACTTCATTTGAAATAAATATATAATATATATGTATATAATGTATATATATTTATATATTTAAGTTAATTACATAAAGTAGTATTTATACTAAAACTCCATTTATAAAATATAAATAACAAATCAATAAAAATATATTTACAATGTTTACTACATTTTTGGATAAAGATCCTATTTTTAATATTAATCTGTAATAATTAAGAGTCTTAATAATTTACAATACCATGTATTTTCTATCATTTTAAATGTTTTATTCGAATTTATTCTTATTCCATTTTTTTTTTATAAAAAAATATTATAAAATAGTTTAAAAAATGTACATTTTAGATATATTTATTAAATATTAAGGCTAACACCACTGTAAACCAACCCGTTGAGGCCTGTCAGACTGAAAGAGAGAGAGCGAGCGCTCGCTGACAAAAATTAACTAAAACCATCAGTCGCAGCTAGTCAACTGCCATGGTCCATTCAATTATTCATTTTGCTTGCAATTTCGAATTTGAATTTCATTTATGCAACGTTTTAATTAAATTTTTTGCTTCTTTTTCCAGCCTAACCGCACTCACGCTCCCAAAAATACAGTCACACAGTGGCACAGCAACGGCAGCAGCTGCCGCTTAAAGCCACAAAAATTACGCATACGCACTGTATATATTAAATTAAAAAAGTTGACACAGCAAGTGGAGCGGCAGAGGGAAAAGTTGTACGACTTTTTGGATTTTGGTTTCAACATTTTGAAATTGAATTTTGGCTCCATAGTTGTTGTTGCTGTTGCGCGAGATGAGGTGTAATTGAAAAATGTTTGACAAAATGACAGCGGCAGTGATTCCGAAATGCTATCTACTCGACCAAATTCTATTCGCATTTGCCATCCGAAGGTCAAATGGAATCACCATACCCAAGCACTTGGCATGCACTTGGAAAAATTTGCCGGAAAATTAAGATATAATCTTGTCTACTGAAGAAATTATTAAATTAATAAAACTATGGTGGCTTTGTTGAAGCAGAGAAAGTTATTGAAGATTTTTAGCTAGACAGAGCATGGTCACACTCGTTTAGTGTCATTGTCCCATAATTAAGGTAGGTCAAACAATTCTCTCTTTTCTTTTTTTATTCAACATTTCAGTAGACAAAATTCTTCTGAGTGTTTGGGCACTTATTGGAGAGCCACTCGGTTTTCGGCATCGACTAGTGCCAAATAAAATATGAAAATGCTTGTGCCAGGCATTAAGCGCTATGAAAATCCTATGGCCTAGCCATCCTCTCCTCTGCCTCCCACAAATGGGCGTGGCTTGGCTGGCTGGCTGGCTGGCTGGCTGTCCGGGAATCGGGAAGTGCAAATAACTGTTGCCAAACATTTTCAACGAAAAATGTTCGCATTGCATACATTCGGCGGTGGATATGCCAGCGGAGGAGCAATGGTGCAATCTGCCCGCTTGTAGCAATGCATGCAAACAAGATTTAACGATAAAATTTTAATTAGTGCATAAATGGGCGCCTGATTGTGTGGGCGTGGCCGCATATAGAGAGGAGAGGGGCGCAAGACATGTTGCCCATACATATATGTATGCTGGCAAGTATGTATGTTCGAGGATGCCAGAAACATGGGCCCAGAGACCCGGCGGCCAGACACATTGCGGCTTTGGCACTTTCCTGCTTTTATTTGCCAACGCACAGGCATCGAGTGCGGGCGTAGGAGTGGGGATTTGAGTGGGGTGTTCCCCGGCTGAAATTAAGAAATTTTGTCCCTCTGCCATGTGCCGTGTTTGCATTGGCATCGATGCGTAACTTGGCGCTGCAAGACTGCCGCTCCGATAAGCGTTAATTTGAAAGTTGCAATGGAAACTGCGGAATTCCAGAGAAGTTATATTCAGGGGAAAACATAGAAAATTTATGCTAGTTACTGAGGGAAAATTTAATAAAAAAAAAACTATTGATAAGGCTGTTGGAAATTCCCAATATGTTGGTAAATAAACCAAGAATAAGTAGTACAAAATTCTTAAATTGATACTCAGTTTAAAACAATCACTTTAAGAAGGAAAGGACATGAATTTAGAATAATTTTAATACATAGATATTACTTACGAATAAATATAAATTAGTTAAGACTCCGGATTTGTCAAAATAAAAATAGGACATAGTTTGACTTAACAGATTTCAATGCATATTATATTCATGTATCTTCAACAGTATGGCTAAAACGTGTTGACGGCTTGGTACCTTTGGGCAAATAGTTAAAAATTGTGCACAGTACATACACTGTATGCCAGATGAGCCGCACCAGACCCCCAGGTACTAACTTTATTCAATATTGTAGCATTTCGCCATGGCTTCTTGCCCCGTCTGCTTTTATTTATTTGAATTTTTACCCTTTTCTAACGTTTTTATACCGCTTACTCGTAAATAACAAGGGTATATTGGGTGCAGGATAATTTGTAGGAGAAGCAAACAAATTAGACTTTATAAAGAATATATATTTATGATTGCCTCAACAGCAGAAAAGATCTAGCATACAGATTTAAGGTATAACACATTGATATAAGGAATAAATTGTTATTTTCGCATATAAAGAAACAAAACTTAAAATATATTTTAAAAAATAGAGTATATATTAAACATATTATTGCTTATTTGATGATTTTTCTTTAACTTTGAGCCAACAAAAGTATTTTAATTACGCTTAGAACGTAAAAATGCGTTTAAAGCCGGGTATTCTATGGTCGTGACCATTTCGACTTGCAACTTCTTTCATGTTTGTCTTCATACTTGCTGTTACTCGCCTCGGTTTTTTTTACAACTCACCTCGATTGCTGCTCGACATGCACTTTGCATACATTTTGCTTTTACGATCTGACGCTGCGCTTAAATATTTAGTAGATAGTAAACTATGCGCTATCCATGTGCCGCTCCTGGCGCGAGTGTGGGAAGCTGTGCTGTGCATTGATGTGCGTGCGTGCGGCTGTTGAAATATTTATTAAAATAACCAAAGGCATGCAAAAACATCGAATGGATCCATGAGATGAGCCACCAGGATAACCAGTGGTTGAGGTTCAACGGAGAAGGGAATCTGTGAAGGTACCATGTCAAAAAAATGGCTTTGAAAAGGAAGGAAAAGATTGATGACAATTTAACAAACAAGAAATATGTAAATATGGGATCTAATTTAAGCAATTATTTCGGAACTATAAGTTATTCAAAAATATATACCAAATCTATAAAAGAAGTTGAAAAAATCTGCTGCAAATCCCTGCACAACTAAACACTAAACAATTCCAAATCAAATCACGAAAACCACTCTGCGGCATCACTACTAATCATCCGGGGCCACAGCTCTCGAAAATCCTCTCTGGCTCCGATATTCAGCTGTCTGGCTATAAGGCCAAAATTTATGTTTTAATTAAAATATGTAAATGCGCCAAATGCGTGTTGAATTCCCCACCAAGAGAGACAGAGAGGTAGAAAATCAGCCAAAAACATTTCACACATTTACCAATAATGCAATTGCCACAACAGCGAAGAGCGAACGGTTCCAAACGGTGCGCGAAAACCAAAAATTTGAAAATGTTTTGGCGCTTGCCCGAAAACTGTGGACCGCGAAACAATTTAGTTTATTTTGCTTCTAATTGCAAACAACAGTTTTCTGATTTGCCGGCATAAATGTACATACATATGTACATTCTGCTATCCTTTCTATTTGCATTTTCCCTCTCAGTCAGACTAACGAATTTATTTTCGGCCAGCGAAAGTGGGTCTCTGTTTTCCCATTTTGGCCTGTGCATTCAAGGCTAAAAATCAAGCACAAACCGCTGATGGTAAAATCCATATTATTCCACAACCATTCAACTATTAAAAATTCGCAAAACAATCCGGTGCAAGTCCCGTCAAATCGGAAAAGTTGAAGTTCATTTCACTCCGTTCACCCTTGACCAGAACCCAATTTGGAGTCACAAAAGTTCAGTGCCCCATTATTATGCACGCTTCACTGATATTCAACATTTGTGCTAAGCCCAAGCTCTAGGAGCAGCCATCATCGTCATCATGACCAATAAATTCGCCAAGATGTCCATTTTTATTTATTTTTGCATTTCAAGTGTTTAGTTTACGCTTGAGAAAATCGCCATTTTCTCCAACTTCATTTCGAGGATATATTTATATATATATACATATCTGGTATATGCAACTGCAAGGCAACATGTGCCCAAGAAGCCGTAGGAGAAAGCCCAATGTCCAGGCCTTCTACAAAAAACAAAATAAATAAAAAAAAATAGCACCAAGCAAAAAAAAAGCGGGGAATCGAAGGAGCAAGCGAAGAGAAGAAACAAACTCAACTCAAGTCGACTCTGTCATTGCCATTTCAATTTCCGTTTGAATTTTGCACTTCATTTCGCAAGTTCGCAATTTTCTTCAGAAAAATACAGTCTGAAGAAAAGAAGAGGCGTAGATTAGTCGACAAAAAGATACCCAGTACAAATAGTGGAAGAATTAAATCTAACTTGATTTTATTTTTGTATATATGAAAACAACTTTAAATATTATGTGTGAACTCTAGACCTGTACTTATTATCCTACTGAAAAACTAAAATATGTATATATAAAGCCAAATATTATTTAAGTGCATAGCTGGGCACCAAGATTTCACTTTTTATATATGAAAATATTTGTATATATGAAACAAAGTATAAATATTATGTGCGAACTTCAGACCTGTACTTATTATGCTAGTGAAACACTCAAATGAGGATATTTATATCCGAATATAATTTAAAGGCACAGCTGGGCACCCAATTTGTAAGTGGGAGCCCCTTACAAGACTCAACACTTCATATTTAACCATTTATAAAATGCATTTCTGTTAAAACCGTAAAAGCTTAAACAAAAATCCTGATTTAATCGTTCCATGAGGCACTTAATGTGAGAATATAACCCATACACCCTTAGACACTATCCGTACAGGGTAAAAAGCAGAAAACAGAAGGCAATGCAAATACGAAAGTGTATAAACAACAAAAAAAAAGAGGAGCGTGCGAAGAGAGGTCGACACTCAGCATCAAGCAGAAGATGACAATAAATTGTCACGGAGGGAGGACAAAAAAAAACGGAGCGAAGGAGAAATTGTAAACACGAACAGCTCTCCCATGATAATGATGGAAAATCATGGGCCCAGGCCAGAGACAATTGCACGTAACAGTGACTGGCACAGTCTCGGCCGCCCAAAGATCCCAGAAGCCATTGCCTGCTGTTTATTTGTTTGACAAATAACGAGGCAAGCCCATAATGAAGGAGGTGCAAATGATGTTGGCATTGTTTATTCGACTGCGAAATGTAATAGGCGCCTTCAAGGAGCAGGACCAGGACCAGATCCAGCTGGGCGGGGTCGTGACTCCCAGATTTGCTGTGCTTTCGTTACGTTTTTTATGGCTGATTTGACGGGAAACGGAAACGCGAAATTGCAAAAGCGCAATAAAGTGTAGCATAAACAAAGGCGCGCGCACACCGAATGAGACTACATAGCAGGCAGATGGCAATGGAAGATGTAGAGCGAAGAATGTTTCAACTTGAAAGTAAATTTGTTTGCCATGTTGTTGCAGTTTGGCATTATACTTTATCTGGTTTTATTGTAGGCACCGAACAGATTGCTCTTCATCTCTTATCCCCATTTTTATATTCAATTGCTTTCGGTGGCCATTGTTTCTGTTGTTACATCTCTCTTCTTGCGGTTGTAATGTTTGGATTCTAATTTTTTAAATCATGATTTATTATATGCTCACTAATATTTCCTTTTAAACCCATCAGCATATTCCTTTACTTATAAAAACTAGACTAGAGTCGAAAATCTTCAAGCAATATTTAAACATTCGAAAGATTTAACTCCGTTTCTTGTTGTTTTCCACTTATTTTTCCACTTGATGGCATACGAATTTTCTCTGGAATAACAAAATTCCTCAGCCACGTCTATCACTCCTAGACGTGTGTGTGTGTGTTTGTGAGTGTGTTCGTGCGTGGAAGCCATTATGCAGTGTCAGCAATGGAGAAAAAAAAAATAGGAAGAAAAATTCCTAAAGTATTGCACACACCGAGAGGCGTCCGGATTGACGCATGCATTTCTCTCCGGAGGCTGGCTGCCTCTGCATATTTATGATTTGTGTGCGTCTTATAAATAAAGCAAATGGCAGAATGCAAATGCAAGAACAGCACCGGATCAACACCGGCATCAAAATAGCGAAACTGTGTCAACAATGCGTGCCATAAGGCGACTGGTATCTACCTGTACACCTTGCTCCCCACCCAGAGATTTGTTACGGAAGCTGGCCTACGGAGGACACGCGGAATAGTTGTACCTGTAATCGGGTTTCTAAGACCCTTAAAAAATATGCAATGACAAATTTCAGGCTCCAAAATGTTATTATTTATTTCATTTATTATTTATTTATTTATTTTATTTATTTTTGACACCTTTTTAGACGTTTTAATTAACTTATTGTAATATGTAGCACCCTCCGTTGAAGAAATGCAAATAATTAATGACAAGTTTTTAATTTCAGAATCGTTAAAGCTTTAAAAAATATATCCCGAAAGCCAAATTTCTAATAACCAGTTGAAATCCCTAAAAAAAGAACTGACTAACAGGATACCCAAGCTAAGCACACAATTTAAAAATTCCTAACATCCAAAAACAAGTCAAATATCAAAATCAGCATACCAAGTAGTAAGCTGCTCACACACTTCCGCTGACATCGGCAAGACAAGAGTAAAGAATATCCCAAGATTAAGGGTGAGTCCCCGTTCAAGGATCAACAGTTGGTTACCGTTACAGTTAGAGCCACAGCCTGAGTCACAGATCCTGGAGGGCGCTTATTGCGCGCAGTGAGGCATGGTCGGTCGGACTGCTTTATCGACGCTATGTAGGTTGCCAAGCGACCGTAACCAAGCGTTCCACGATGAAAACATTAAAAAAAAACAAAACACAAGGCCCAAACACAAACACCGAAGAAGCAGCAAGGCGTAAGGAGCGAAAATCCCTAGAAAAAGAAAACAGCTGGAGAAATGGTAAGAAATGTGCCGAGAAATGTTGTCATATACACCGAAGATGCTTGGGCTGTTCCACAGATACTTTCACGTGGAAAGACCGACTCGGCGAGCTCAAGGAACGCGGCCAGCGGAGGTACTGGCAGTGGACTCGGTGTTGGACGGCAGGTGAGAAAAGCCCCAGCGCCGACCTGCCTAGAGGATTTCATCATCAAGCGGGACTACACGGGTGCCAGGGCATTTCTGGAGGTAAATGAAGATTACTTTGCCTTTGAAATATAAAAGAAAATGGAGAAATTTAAATATTTTCAAGCAGGAATTTATTAGATTATTTTATCGATTGTTATATATTTTATTTGGGTTGAAATAAATAGCGAATCTCCCTCAGCAGCAGTTAGAACCATTCCTTCGTTATAACCCGATTAAATTGCCTTCTTGAATTATATAATCTAATATTGATATAAATTTTTTTAGTACGCCAATGACGATGAGGATGAAGAGGAGAATGCTCGCGGTGTCAAACAGCGTCAGGTGGACCAATGGATTGCCTTCTGCAATTTCCACCTGGGTGACTACCAACAGGCACTCGGCCAATACAAGGCCATGCAGAAGAGTTCCACGGGAACTGATGGCAAATTGGACCTTAATCTGGCCGTGTGCATGTTCTACTTGGGCTTGTACGAGGAGGCCCAACAGCTGATGGCCAATGCGGCGGACAATCCGCTGAAGCAGCGGCTGCTGTTCCATTTGGCCCACAAATTGGGTAACGATGAGGAGTGGAGCGAGCTGCAGGAGGAAATTCACAACTCCTCCAGCTTGGAGCAACAACTCAGCCTGGCCTCGATGCACTATATGCGTGCCCATTATCAGGAGGCAATTGATGTCTACAAGCGGGTCCTGGTCGATAATAAGGACTACCAGGCCATTAATGTTTACTTGGCTCTGTGCTTTTACAAGCTAGACTACTACGACATGTCTCAGGAGGTGTTGGACGTGTATCTTGGTCAACATGGCGACAGCACCATTGCCATTAACCTCAAGGCCTGCAATCGGTTCCGGCTGTTCAACGGCCGGGTCGCCGAGCAGGAGATCAAGAATATAGCCGATAATGGCACATTCGGAGCGGATCTTCTGCGTCACAATCTGGTTGTGTTTCGGAACGGTGAGGGAGCTCTTCGTGTGCTGCCAGGACTACTAAATATTATACCCGAGGCTCGGCTGAATCTGGCCATATACTATCTCAAGCAGGGCGATGTCCAGGAGGCACATGCTCTCATGAAGGAGCTGCAGCCCACATCGCCGCACGAGTACATCCTGAAGGGTGTGGTGCACGCAGCTCTCGGACAGCAATTGGGATCGGTAAGGAAACTAAAATTAATATTTATAATATATGTTTTCATAGAGAATTTCCTTTCTTGTCCCGCCCAGAAAGAGCACATCAAGACGGCCCAGCAGAATCTGCACTTGGTGGGAAGCTCGGCCACAGAATGCGACACCATTCCGGGTCGTCAGAGCATGGCCTCGGCTTTCTTCCTCTACGAACAGTTTGAGGAGGTTCTGGTCTACATGAACTCCATACGCAGTTACTTTGTCACTGACGATGTATTTAATTACAACTTTGCCCAGGCTAAGTGTGCCACTGGCTATTACAAGGAGGCGGAGGAGTTGCTCATGCAAATCACTGACATGGACATCAAGAATCAGCATGCTTACTGTATGATCCTGGCCAAGTGCCACATACACTGCGGTCATCCGGAGTTGGCCTGGAATGTGTTCATAACCAGGGACACAAACGCTGAGGCATTTATCCTGCTGCAACTGATTGCCAATGAGTGCTACAGGTGCACCGAGTTCTGGGTGGCAGCCAAGGCGTTCGATATGCTGGAAAAGTGAGTTGAAGGAAAAATATATTGATTATTATTTATGCGATTTATCCTGCAGACTCGATCCCAGTCCGGAGAACTGGGAGGGCAAAAGGGGAGCCTGTGCCGGAGTTCTGTTCGCTTTATCCACCAAGGCTCAACGCGGTCGTCCTGGCGGCGGCATCTCTGAGGTTATCGGGCTCCTGCGGGACTCATCCAACTCACAGGCAGAGGCCATGATAAAAACCATTCGGAAGCACATTAATAGCTTTAAATAAATGTTAGAAAGATCCTTTAAAGGGAAGATACATTTTAACTTTCATTTTACTTATTTATCATAATAAAATCGATTGAGTTTATCACATTTTGTCGTTCTAATCAACCGAATCAGTTTAGATATCTAAGCCAATTTGAATAATTAAAGCTGACTTGGCCAACCGCAGCTCAAGCTAAGCCAAATTGAATTTAATGGCATATTTCCAATTTCGTGGAGCCTTGAGTAATGAAAAATAAGACTAATTTATTTACAATTTGCCTGCCAGCACTTTTCGCTTCATTACTGATTAATTTGCGGCACACACGCCCATCAATTTGTATCCGCAAAACACTTCGGATAATTAATTTGATAGAAATTGCGCCGGGAAAAGTTATGCCAGCTACTTGTCCATGGTCCACTTAATAAATCTGAATCTGGCGCTACAACTTTCAAAAACTAATTGATAATTAATGAAATAAAATACCATCTTCATCTTTTGTTGTCGCGAACGCTGCTGCTGCTGCCGCTGCTGCTGCCAACAAAATTCTCTGCTTAATTTAATTCCCTTGAGAGGCAATTATGCCTGAAATGTAGCCCCGTCCCAGTTCCAGTCCCAGTGTCCAGCCCCTATCCTTGGAGCCTTTTGGAGTCTTTTTTGTTGCCTGCAGTTTGCTTTTGTTCAATTTGCTGGCCATTTTGCCTGCAGGCGGCCAGAGGTTCCAGGGGCCAGAATCAGATTCATACTCTGAAACGGAAACGGAGGCCCAGCAGCAAATGAGAAACGCATAATTAATGCGATTAGCGAAATGCGAAAGTGTGACACAAATAACAACAATAAGGACAATGATAATAGCAGCAAAGAAGCAATATCAAAGGATCTTCCAAACTTTGAATACTCTTTATTTGTTTTTTTTCTGCGAAACTTTGAGAAATTTGTTGAAGGAATTCGTTTAAAAAATATATACATTTATTTAGCAATAGATACAACTTGATACAGATACCCTTGTATAAAATTTGAACTAATCTAATCTAATCTAATAACATTTTAAATTAATTTATTCTGACGTTTTTAAAAAGGATTTTTGAAGAAAAAACTAGGAACATGATTAAATTTCAATAACCTTACTAGTTTTCAATAGAATTATATTAAATAAATATATACTAATATTATTTTAATACCTACGATTTTACCACAATTAAAATTGTGTATTTGGTAATATATTTATAAAAAATATACCTTTAAAAGGTTGATTTTTTTATATTGAAATGAACTACATATTCACATAAGTCCAACCTCCCTTCCCCTTCAGTACAACGTACGATTCTCAGTTGGGGTCAGGTCAGGGCAGGTCAGGTCTTAGCCCCGGCATCACTTAACGGCCTGGAGATGGCTCAGCAAACCAGCGGAAATGTGTCGCAGCCATTTTGCCTAATTGGCTTTGCTTTGCTAGACCAACAAAAATTAGCTGGCAGATAAACCGGAAATGGCGCAGCATTGGGCTAAATATATAGGATATATATATCTACAGATTTTGCTGCTTTTTACATTGTTTTTGGCAACACTTTTCCTAATTAGTTGAAGCTGTATTTAAACAAGAGTCGAGTTGAAAACTTTAAAGCGAATGTATATTTTTTTCTTTTTCAAAAAAACTTTCGACTGGCTATAAATCAGCCGAGCTATCCGCTCTTAACAATTCCATTACAAAAATTAAAAGCAAACGTAAAGAGAACTTTTTCCTGCAGCCAGCCCAGAAAATAAAATGGAAAAAATGCCAAGAAAATAGTTATTAAATATTTCTTTGGCTCAATTGCTGAACAAACTTTTTCCAGCACCTACAGAATAAATGAAAAGCATGAAAATCCACCGGGCCAAAAAAAAGACACCACGAAGTTGATCCTGATAAAGTTTTTGTATATATTTTCTTTTTATAACAATTTTTGTACGAAGTTCTTTTCGGTCTTTTTTTTTTTTTTGTAACTATTAATTTGCCTGATTATCGTTTGAGCATTTAAATTTATTATATCAACCCGACCCTAGCAAGTTCACCCTCGGAGACACACACACATACACAGAGTTTTCCTCAAGGCGTCTCCGCCATTTTCCATCCGCGCAAGTTGCCCAGGCAAACAAACTTTTAAATTCCATTAAGTGCAATAAATTTTGTAGCTGATATAGCCGGGCGTCGCGACGCCCTCAACCGACCGACTTAAAGCCATAGCCATATAGCTTCAGGTGTGTTTGCGGGTGTTCGAGGGTGAGTTTAATTAGGCGCTGCAGCTAATTAAGCTGGTCTTGGCGGAAATAAAAAGGAAGCTTTAACTTGTGGTTATGAGAAAGATCTGCAGATAGTTTGTGAATCGAAGGAGAAGTGAGAAAAGGTAAAGAAGTTGGCCTAATGAGTAGCGAATATCGCTGGAAAGTGGCAACATTTTAAAGTGCGAATTCAGATATGGATGAGTGTTTGTTTTTACGTTTAACAAGGGGATATTATATATTAGTTAAGGTTTTAAAAGTTTAAGAAAGTCACCGAGATATTAAAAAAGATATAACTAATGAAATGTTGTCCATAATATTCATATTATATTTATTTAAAGAAAGTAAAATATTTGTAGCTTAAATATATTTTACCTTTGTAAACGCCAGACTCAAATCTACTTTAAATTATAGAAATAAAACACGAAACCTTCAACATTTACCAAAAATCATAAGTCTGAAGGCAAAGACAGCGCTTACTAACCTCAACTAATGGCTAATATATGCACAGACCGGCTAAACCTCAAGTTTATCTGAATGATTAACGAGTTGAGATGGCTTTCCCAGGCAAAAAAAGTAAAATAAACTTTCCAGACATTTTAAGAAAACCTGGCCACAAGCCAATGACTTCTGATTGAGCTCAAAATATATGTAGAAGGCTGGGCATACAAAAGTCAAAGACAAATTTCAGGCAACTTGCCACATCGGTATCGAAAATCAAATTTTGTGCACACAATTCGCTCACGACAAAAACGTTGAACAAAAATTTATAAAGTAAATTATTTGATTTCACAAAATTTATATTAAAAGAACTAAAGCAAGATGAGCTCTGATAGGATTGACCACGAGCAAATGATGGATGAGAGCATCAGGAGACAGATAGAGGAGAATGAAGATCTGTTGGCTCTTCGTAGTGAGCTGCATGTGAAGATCCTTCAGCTGATGCGAGATCAGCAGAACATTCCCAAGTCGAAACTCCTGACCGGAGCAAACAAAACTACCAGAGACTTCACCCTAGTCAAGGTAATTAATCAACTAATTATGGAATTCTTCGATTGGTTCGGCTACCGACACACCCTCGAGACGTTTCGCATGGAGAGCGGTGATGATATCCCCGTTCGCAGTAAACTGGAGGAGAGCCTGTTCACCACACCCGACTCGGAGGATCTCCCCCTTCTGGCTCAGCTGGTAATGCGCGAATGGAAATCGAGTCGAGTTCAGGTTCCAGTTCCTGGAAATCCCACAGTAAAACGTCACCTTGAGGATCAGCGAAGAGCAAAGGATATAAGAGAGGAAAATCTAATGGAAGTCAACCCAAGGCTCCTAGCCAATGTTCCTTCGCGAAAAGCCATCACAGTCAAGCAGATGACATCACCGCCAACTCAACCTCCGCCGATAGCTAAAAAAGTGGATCGAAATGTAAGCGTGGAAAGCTCAGAGTCTGATATTTTTGAGTCTGACTACACCGAGGAGACGGAGGACAGCGATGCCTATGCCGATATCCCTGATAGGCACGTCTTCGAGGATGACCTACAGCCGGAGGGAAGATACACTTTTGGCCAGGGCGAAGAGGGCGGTCCCTACGATGCCAAACAAAGTCTGGCCGAAAGTCAAAGTCAAAGGGGACTAAATACCGATGAAATGCCGAGTTGTTCCCAGGAGCAAAGAACACCAAGAGGAAGGAAAAATGAAGAAATAAAATCTAAAGTTTGTAGCAAAAACCGACCCACTTTGGCTGACGAACCCGAAACCCACATTACGGATATCGATTTAGATAGCGATGATAGCTGCGGCGATGATGACAGCCTCTGATACCATTCTTAAACTCTAAATTGTGAACTGTATTTAAGATTTCTACTAAATTGCAACCGATCCTTTCTTTCCTGCCAAAATAAACTATAAAAATCCCCATTTAACGCACTCGCAGCTGGCACTCGTAAAATCCCGATCCAATTAAGTTTATTTCCAGTCGATACTTGTCGCCCGTAAGGATTTACTTCCTTGCCGTTCAATTAATGACTGCTGGATTTCCCTCTGTCGGAAGTTCGTTGTTCTTCTATTTAATATGCGAAACACAAACCAGAAGGTTAACAATTAGTTAACATGCCTTCGGGGCATCGAAGGGAACATGGTGGCCAGAAATGGAGGTCGTTGGGGGTCCGGCGGCAGCGTCCATTGTGTGCTACATCGTTATAATTGAAATCAATATCCCCCAGATGGTTCAAGTGCGGGAACGGGAAGTGCAGTAAACGCAAAACGGATGCCGCCTGTCAATTCGATTGCATTAAAACGGCGTGCGAGTCTTAACACCATTAATTACAACGGCAATGAGTCAATATTATGACAGTTGCAACTGTGACCCCAACACAACAAAGGAACTGATGAGAGAGAGCGAGAGAGAGAGAGGAGCGACAGGACCAAGGACATGGAGGACAACAGCACCCACGACATCTTCAATCAATTAATTAGGCCTATTGGGGGGTCCGATGATGGGGTCTCTGACCCTTTTAAGCATTTCCGTAAATTTGATTGATTTTATGCAGATGGTGAAAGGATGTGCGCACAAGCCAAGGTTCCCTGGGGACAGGACAGCTCTCACAATGAGATAGATGGGTTAACTGAACGCTGAAAACTGATATTGCTTTCAGGTATGGGTCGGCATTGTGCTTGACATGTCAAACGAGTGGAAACTCATGTGATTTCTGAGGGGTTCGAATGAGCCCAGTTAAATCAGGCTAATAATGAATGCACAGGGAATAAAATGGGGAGTTTTGCTTAGCAATTTTAAGAGTAGGAAACTGGCTGGTATTTTAATAGGAATAACATATAGAAGCAATATAGAAAGGAAGACATTTCTTAATCGAAGACTATCTAAATAAGTTGTGATAAGATTTTCCTGTGAGATCGTATTTTATAAAAAAACATTCAAATTTCTCTTATAGAAAATTAAGAAAACTTTTTGCGTGTCTAAATGTGTATGTTTTTTTATTGGTAAACGTGCCGTAATATAAGTTTATTTTCTTTTCAGAATTTCCTTTGTATTTATCGCGGTAATTGTCCCTTAGCTCTACTCTGCTCGCCTTATATCCTCCAATATTTCCTGTACTTCATCAAACCCCCCTAAGGGCACTCAAATATGCTATATGGCCAGTATAAACGACCTCCAACTGGTGCCAGGATAAACCGATGTTCGCATTTGTGCAATATATACACGATTGTTCTCCTATATACGAGTATAACACACAGACACACATATCCGTGGCATATCAATAACCTGTGTGGGCTGCGTACGAAAAATGCAATTTTAATTAGCCAGACGTGCGACAAACGCACGTAGCACCCATAACCGCAAGATGGTGCTGCAATTAGGCGGAGCCATCCAGAGTCCCATTCCCAGGCTTTGCCTGGTCCCTGGCCCAGTCACTCAGTCATCGGCTACGTGCCGCTCTGCCAAACAAAATTATGTGGCCAAAATGTTCGCGAAGGGGAAGGTCGGAGGGCTATGGCCAAATTACTTTATCGATTTGCCTGGTACATTTGTACAGTGCGGCTTGTTGCATACATTACCCGCCGCCGAATGAGGTAGGGATGGATGGACGAGTTGGATCGGATCGGGGGAGCCTACGGGAAGCCGCTGTCGCTGGATGACCACGCTAACGAGCCTCATTAGTGGCATGCGTGGCGTTGGCGGCATTATTCTGTGCCCCGCGTTGACATGTGGAAACTGGGAACGTGATTTCTTCTTGGATTCAGCGCAGTAATGATTGCCAAATGGCGAAAGATTACAGAGCAATTGAAAGCAGGAAGCTGCGGGAACTAATGGAACATCTTCTGGAATTATCTTCATAGTGTAAACTATGATTAAAGCCTTTGTCGTTTGTTTACCACACTTGAAGCTGTTATAGAACTTCTCATTCAGCTAAAATTTAATTAAACCCATTTAATATTCCATTTTAAACACCTCTCAATTTAAGAATTTAATTTGTTTGCCAAACTAGTCACATTTAATATCAAATCAATTTAAAGCAGCATGAGAGTTAACTAAATTTCCAAAATTATGAACTTCCAATAGCTTTGGGAAAGCAACAAACAACATACAAATAAATTGCCTTAGTATCTTCCGGCTCACATGGCGTATGTGTAATATTTTTGGTCAGTTTTCTGTCCTCAACTCCAGGGGAATTGTCCAATGATTTGCGGTTTTATTCGAGAGAGAGAGGGCTGCGTGGGGAAGAAGCTTATGAAAATTTGTTCGGTTTGGGCCACATTGTTTACAGCAATTTTATTGTGGCCAAGTTTCGTCTATCATTTTGTGGTTTCTGGCCTCAGTGCATTTATAAATGTTTAATCCAATCTCGGCTGCGGGCAGGCTTCAGGTTCAACTTTTGTGCGAGCCCAAACTTTGATGAGTTGACGAAAGCTGAAAGAAACGAGACATCGTGGGTGATCACCGCAAACTTAATGACACTTGAAATAAGCCAAACATGGGCTAACTCTGAGTCACATGAAATATATACTTATATACTTGTGTATATACAGACTTATAACTATGCGAGATAACGACCAAGCTGCACAGAAGCGTAAAACACATTTTAGTGATTCTTAATGCGAAAGCAATCTGAAAAGTTGCAAAGCATAACAAAAAGTTCTAACGATACTGAGATATGTTTCCCGAGGAGCAGTTTTCTATTTTTTTTTCAATGCAATATAAGATAATACAACGAAAATGTAATTATTTGTGGCTTAAAATAATTTAAACTACAAATGGTTATTAGTTTGTTGTATTTGTTGGTAAGTTGTACTTGGTTAAATAATATTTTGAAATATAAACCAAAAAGGTAGGTTAAAATAGATAAATAAAACTGATTATATTTGGCCTTAACTTCTTCCATTTATTTCCCTTTAAATTAAACAAATACAAGTAGTTATATTCTAATAACAATTAAGTTCTTTATGATATACGATGTTACAATCATTTTATTAGATGTTATGTTGGAAACATTTTCTTTTTCCTTTAAGAAGTAAATCCCTTACATTTTAAAAAGATTCTGATATTAAACAGTGCTTGAATATATTAAATTATACAAATACTAGACTTGTTATTAACTACAATCAAATGTGGAAGCTTCCTTTAATTTGTAATTGGTTTTGTACTATATAATACATTTATAATTTTTATTAAATTATCACCCAACATTTTGTACTTTAACTTTAACCTAGTATTGTTACCGGGAAAGTAATCAGCTTACCAACCCCTCGGTAAATATTAATGCCGCCGACAGGTGTGATTTCCCACAACCCAATTTAAGCAGATCACATATCGCCGTATTGGCAATAATATCTGATTTTGTGGGGATTATCTAGAAAGGAGGAAGGAAGGACAATCAAACGATTGCAATTGCGGCGATTAATGTATTGGAGAGATGGGGAATGTCTGGTTTCACACAACACTCTACCAGTTTATTTCTGCCGGCTTGTCTATTAAGTTTTCCATTACATCAGATAGCGATCAGGACACGCCTGCTCGGCAAACATTTTCCCACACACACGCACACATCCCAACATATGGGGTAACTTCAAACGTAAATCGAATAAAAGGCCCAAAGTAAAAGCAGTTACCAATAGCTAAAGACGTCAAGCCTTCCATTCCCAGATTCTCAAATGTGCGAAGGAATGAGACAAGGTCCTCCTGGCAAGTGCAGTGAGTGTGAGTGTTAGTGTGTCTATGTGTGGGAGTTCCATGACAACAATGGCATTTTGATACTTTTGTATGAGATTTAATGAAATTTGAATCCTTTTGTTGAGTGGAATGACAACAGCAAGGAAGCTTCGGAAGACGCCGAAGGAGAAGATGCAAAAAGTGGCAGGAAGCAGGACGCAGGAAGGAGAAGAACAAGAAGCATTCGCCTTTGGGCAACTTTCGTGTGGCCACACTGAGGGAAATGTTTGGGTTTTAAATTAAAACAATGTCTAAAGTACACTTACCACATGCGTTACCCAATTGCTTCCGCTAAATACATAGGTATGGCAGAAAATATTTATATATCGATATTTTACGCGAAAATCTATATTTAAAGAGATATTTTTACGTTGCGATATACATATGGTCAATAAAATGATACTCTGCCTTATATATCAGACTAATTTAATCGAAAAAAATACAAGTAATTTATATATTGAGATATTATCAATAACATCTTCAATGTTGCGATATTTTTCGATATTTCAAAATTTACATTTAAATAATTTTCAACAAACTAGCTGAAATTACTAAAGTAAACTACTTCAAAAAATATTCACAAGTGTTTTAACGTGACATTTGCCTTTGTAACTTATGGCTATATCCTTTAATATACATTTACTTAACTATAAAAGAAAGTATTTCATTTTCAATAGATCTTACACATTTTCCTCCATTTATTTCTCCCAGTACCTTCAATATTCATGTAGTTAAAGGATATGTATGTCGGTATTTATACGTATAGATAAATGTGTACATTTTGGGTGTCTTACAACAATAGTAAAACAATCTTCTTAATGCACACTTTGGCCTAAAGGAATTTTTCCACTTGTAAAGCGATACTTATAGGAGAGAGATATGCGTTCCGGGTTCGGGAACCAGCCCAACCGTCCCATTCCTCCATCCGACCCGACCCGACCTTCCTACTCGTGCGTGTATTTATAGATAGGAGAGTACATATATATATTGACAGAGAAACATGTTAATAAACAGCTGGAAGTTTGGTTTATTGTCATCAGCAAAACTCTTCAGAAAGAAACATCAAGTCGATGGGAATAAGATTTATACAGACACCCGCACACGCACCGAAATATTTGAGACAATATGCTCGAGGGAGCCTGCCAAAAGGGTTCTCATGTTTGTCCGGGGTATGGCTGAGGTATCAATAACATTGTTGTCCTGTAGAAAGGAGTGGGAGTGGCACTGGGGGCGACGTAGCTCTTCTCTTCATATTAGTTGCTTGACAATGATGCCGGTTGGCAGCCACCAAAGATGTGTGTGAGTGAGTGTGCAAGTTTGTGACGATGATGCCCCATTATTGTCGGGCTCAATCTTTGCGACCCGGTCTCCTCTGCCCCCACTTTTCATGTTTGCCCATAGTTAAAACCAATTTTCAAGTTTTATTTCATGTTTGTGAATGTAAAATGTTTGGGTTGTTGCTTGCAGGGTTGGTAATATAAATCAGAGCTTAAATATATATACAAATATGTTCACTAGACACAGGCGCATCTTAGTTTGTATATTTCAGCGAAAAAAGAAGACTTGAAAAATATGTAAATCCTTTTTTAAAAAGCTAGCAATATTTATTTATTGTAACTTATTTGGCGTCCTAATACTACATCAAGTACGTACCTTATATACTGCCAATTAATGCAATTCCCTCTCTTAAACTTCACAAGACAAGTAGCAAATATCAAGACGCACTTGTACGGTGTACTCCTTCCTATATTCTGACGAATTTACATTTAATTTTTGGCCTAGACAAGACACCAAACAAGCAATTACTGGCTCCAAGGATTGTGAGACGTTCAGAGTTGCCGTATCAGGACGCACTTACTACTGAGTGGAAAATGCTAAGGACTTCAGCTTATTTAAAGGTATTTCATTGCTCAGCCGGCTTTTTAGCGGTTTTGTTGGTCGCCGGCAATAGCGTCTTTTCACCAAGTTTTTAATTAAAAAATTACTCATATCGCTTGTGGGTGGAATATAGTGGTTGTGTTATCTCCACTCCTACTCCCTCTTTGCAGTGCTGAAGGAGGGAAGATAAATTTCCTGGCTTGACGAAATATTCGTGTGGTTGCTGGCTGAAACAGGAAAACTGTGCAGCAAGTTTATGAAAATTCTTTGTTTATGCCAAGGTGTGCGTAGAGCTCTGCGCGTGTGTGTGTGTGTAAATTGTGTTGGTTTGTTAATTTTGCGCCGGCTCACCGTTGCTGTCAAATTTATATGCTGGTTAGCTTAGCTAGCAAAACTTTTCGGTTTTCGACTGAGGAACGCACATTTGTCTACACTCGTGACAGTGTGATTTTCTAATTTATAAGCCCAGTTAAATGTGGGGACAATGCTCGGAAAAACATCAAAAAGTTGGGTTTAAAAATGCATAGTTGCTTTGAAAAGTGGAGAATTTGAAGTAACATTTTTTAAATGCATGTTTACGGGTGCTTTTTAATTAGTAGTTTTAATTAGTAGGAAAAAGAATATAATCTTTAACTAATCATATAGATTTGTATAAACAAAATACTTATGCTTCTTAAATCCGCTTTTTATAAGTTTAAATAAACAAGGAACGTTGTTATTTATTTGCTAACAAGTACTGGCGTTATGACACTTCATTTATTCCCACATTAAAGGTATTACTATTTTTTCAGCAAAGCTTTATCAGCCAAGGTTTTTCAGGATGCATATTTACATTTATAAATTATATTTATAAATAATATATTAAAGTACACATTGTATCTATTATATATTTTGTACAATGATTGTGTTTAATATTTTTATATATATAAACATTTACCCTTTTACAATTTAGTAAATGAAAGGAACAAGTCATAACACCATAACAGTTCTTTCGAGCTTAATCTGGTATCAAAATTAAATACATTTTTACTACAAAGCCCTTTAAATGATAATATAATATTATGGCAAAGTTTTATTCAAGTTTTATTCAATTTAATATATTATTCTTGTGCGGCTGATTTTATTTACACTCGTATCAGCACAAGTTTTGTGTTTCCGGTACTGTAATTTATTTGGAAAAACTATAAGCTATAACAGTGGAAACCAAACGTATTCAATTGCTATACAATTTAATAGCGAACAAGTGACCGGGTGTAAGTTTCAATATTCATTGTGCAAACAAACTCGAATAAGTTACAGAACAAAGCTCAAATGATCCACAAAAGCACAAAACAAAACCTGGCAAAACAATAATGTTTGCATTTTATTCCAAATTAGAAAACATTCTTGGCCTCTCTCATCTCAATAAGAAACCAACGAAGGCACATGAAAAGGTAGGAATTACATGGAAAACAGGTGCCTAAGCACGGAAAAAGCTTTGCAAACGCACACGCACACGTCGGGCGGTACATTTATTTCGTATTTTGGCAGCTTAAATATTTCACAAACTAATATCAATTCAATTTGTATGCATTGACAACAGAGCCTGTGTGTGTGTGTGACTATGCGGAGGAGGAGGTGTCCTCTGCCAGGAGGTCCTCTGCCAGGAGGTGTGTATATGCGCACAGGTGAAGGAATTTAGGCAGCACGAATTATTTATGGTTTCCTAATAAGAGCAAAAGTCAAGTGATGTTATGGTTATTTCTCTATACACATTTACAATATACACAGGAAGGTAAACAGTGAAAATTAAAAATGTTTTTATTAAAAGCAAGGTATTTGTATTTGTTTCTCCTTAGTTTCCAGTTTTTTTTACTCCTAAAAGAAACAAGAAGTACATGAACCATATACGAATTTAAACTATTTAAGTACATAATTTATTTAGCTATTTAAGTAGATAATTAAATTTGTTGTAATCTCCTACTTCATAATTATTTTATTTTATTCGCTTATCAATGCAACTTAAATAAATAAATAAGAACTTAAATTGTATCTAGATTTTGAATTATGATATATTTATTAAAACGTTAGAATCTTGTTATTCACAAACAGTTTTTTATTTACAAATTAATTAAAAACTTCTGCGTTTTGTTTAAAAATATAAACACTTTTCCAATTTATTGCGCCTAATTTATCGCTGCAATCGATATCATTTTCCCAACGAGTTGGCAGCAACTAACAGCAATACAACACAACAATACACGACAGCTGTTCATTAACCACCCAGTTGGCAGGCCTGGCATTGCAGAAAGCAAATTCTACGTGGAGGCAGAAAGTCCAAAGCAAATAATGGCAAACAAACCGAAGAAAGTGGAAGAAAGTGGCAACGATTGGAATCAGAGCGACGAGGACGACAACTGGGACGATTGGGGCGACGACGATGATAAGTTTGTGCACGTGGAGAAGGAAACCCAACCGCAGTCAGAGAATGATGGCAGACAAAACAACGCAAAAGCTAGAGAGGATGTGGTGGTGACCCAAAAGCAGGAGCCTCCCACCGCTGCCATGCCCACAACGAACTCCAACGCTTCCTCGTGGGGCCTGTGGGGCGGAAAGCTGAGCTCAGTGCTCAGCACAGCCACCGAGGGCTTGGGCACCATAACCACTCAAGTGAACCAAGGCTTGAATCAAATCATAGGCGTGCCCGATCCCGAAGAACTGGCTCGCATCAATGCAGCTGAACAGGCGGCGGCCAAGGATCTGCCAGCTGAGGAAACAAAAAGAGGAGGAAGCCCGATAGGAACGCCAGAAGAAACCGCAGAAGGGGAAGGCGACTCCTTGCCCGCCTTTGGCCTCGGCTTCGTCACTAACCTGGGTTCCAAGGTATTAAACACAGGACTGGACACACTCGAGGGAATTGGCAAGAAGACAATGACGATACTGCAGGACAACGATCCCAAGCTGATGAACAAGCGTAAGCTCCTGGGACTGGAGGCCAACAAACCCAATCTCAGTGCCCTGCTGTTGGAGGCAAAGAAGGATGCTGACCAAATGGAGGAGTCACTGCAACAGTTACAGCTGGAGAAACAAAAGGCGCAGCTCCGTTTCGAGATTCTGTTCGAGCACTACTGCGGCCTGGTGCACTACGAGGCCCTGGAGATCCTCTCGAAAGAGTCTTGCCTTAAGCTGGACAACCTCCGAGATGCGGTTAGTGGCAACGCTCTGTCCGAGCTGCAGGAAACGATCAACGAGGTGAAGGAGCTACTGGAACTGGAGGATCTAGAGTGCGAAAGCGAAGGCGATTACGGCTCGGAGGAGCTGAGCGAGCGACTGGCGGGTACCATTGCCGATGCCGAGCTGGGGATTCAGTTTGAGGATGTGGCCAAGTGAGTAGTCTGTAGTTCATTCCTTAAGTCTATTATATTTACTGGTTATCCCTGAACCCCTAACAGACACTGGTCGCAGTGCCTGGAGTGGCTTACATCCGATGAGGCCACCGCCTCTGACCTGGAGCAGGCCTATGCCAAGAGCATTCACGCTCTGAGCGAAGCCTGCGCCCTGGAGATGTGCAAGCTGCATAAGATAGCCGAATTGCTGCTGGTGAAGCCGCATCACAGCACTGCCAATGAGGTGGACGGCGTGGTCAATCTCTGCAAGCAGTTTAACGGACACCTTCAGGGACTCAGTCACAGGTTCGCTGCCATTCTCAGCAGCAAGTCTGAGCCAGAGGAGGCGAAAATCCGGGTTAGCACATTCTTTTCCGAAATGCTCTCGGGCGTGCAGTTCATCGAGAAGGCCTACAAGCTCTTTACGCCCATCCTGCAGATGGGCGCTGTCTAAACGGTTTTGAAATACATTTGTTGTCCCGGCTTTTTTTTACGATACATGTCCTCAACTCTGCTTGTTTTCCATTTATAAAATGTATAAAGAAATATTGAATAACTATGCAAATTATTGTGATAACATTCCAGTAAACAAAAAGGAAGTTATTTTATTGGATTTTAGGTTAACCCAAATGATAATTTATAGATCGATATTTATTTCATCGATATAAGATTTCAATTGTTTTTATTCAAAAAAATAAGGAAGCGGGGCTTTTGTTTTCAAGTTACTGTCCGATAACAAAGGGCGCGGCGATAGTTTTTAAACATTGCCAGTTTCGTTTATTCCGCCTCCAAAGCACCTTCACAACGCGCTACAAAAATAGATCAAATTTGGTATATAATTAAGTTTTATTTCGAATAAATTGCATTTGTACCATGAGTGAGCGTAATAAACAACCGGTGATCCTGCTGAAGAGTCCATCCTACCATGATTTATATGGATCCTCCATGCGTCGCCATAACATCGATCCCATTTTCATTACTCCCTCGCAATTTGTGTTCAAGAATCTGAAGCAGCTTCAGATGAAGCTCCAGGAACCACACAAATACGCAGGGATTATCTTTGCATCCCCGCGTTGCGTCCATGCGGTTATCGAAGCCCTGGGAAATGATCCTTTACCCAATTGCTGGCGTCCATTGCACAATTACTCCTTGGGCAAGGCAACCCATAGTTTGGTTTGGCATAGCTTTCAGAAACTATCCACTATGGGTGATCATGCGTTGAATGCCCATAATTTGAGTGACCTGATCGTGGAGACGTTCGGACCCAAGCGGGATCTTCCGCTGCTAATGCCCTGCGGCAATGGGGCCGGACAAACGCTTCGACTCCGGCTGGTGGCCCAGGGATTCCGGGTGGACGTCTGCGAGGTATACGAGAGTCAATCGCATCCAGAGTTCATGGACCAGATGCGTCACGCCCTCAAGCTTAAGCGAATGGAGACGATCGTTTTCTTTGGGCCCACCAGCGTCCGTAGTTCCAAGGAGTTCTTCAAAAATTATAACGTCTCCCTCAAGGATCGCAAGCTGATAGCTGTCGGGGACGGTACCAGAAAAGCTATGGAAGAGGCGGGACTGCGGCCTAACGCCGTGGTGGAGTCAACGAACGCCGATAAGTTGATTAAGACCATCAACAAATAGTTTAGTTTTAAGTTTCTGTTTGTTTTAAACTGTTTGCACTTTTGGTATTGTTTCCAAATTTGTGCAGTGCTCTAGAGAAGGGTGGAAATCCAAGATCTGAAAAATAAATGTTCTTGTTGAAATCATTTACTTCTTTTGAATATTATATATTATCAATATTTATAAGTTATAAACGACATGTTTAAAAGTAATTAAAAAATTGTATAAAACTCCCTTAATATATATAAAAATGAACCAAAAATGAGTACTTTGTATGAATTTTGAACCTAGTGGTATTACTTGGCGCCCTGAAAACGGTCACACCACATGGTTATCGAGGGTTTTAGATGGTAAATCCTCGTTTTTCAGAGCCTTTTCCCCTGAAATTGGACACCTGTCCCGGATGGGGGCTTACCCGTTCGGGGGATTTTCGTAAAACTTAAAACGAAAACATCCCTCACACAGTCTGGCAATGCAAAAATATCGTAGGCTGTTTACCCATTTTAGTGCGACCAGTTGCCGCGTAGGAGGAAATCAGCCCCTTTTTCTTTAAAATTTTAGTAAGTTTTGGCATTATGAACGTGAATCTGGTGGGCACATTATTGCTATGTTATATTTATTTACACTTTTTAATTTGGAAGAACTTTCGATTTTTCCTTTTTGTTTTCCCCTATACACCAATCATACCTGCTGTATCTGAACCAATGGATAACCCGTGCAATTGACTGCAATGTTATTATTTGTGGACACTGATACAAAACAAAGGAAGAAGTCTAATTCTATTTTGGTTGCCCGAACTTTGGTTTTGTTGTCTCTATTCGGGTATTCAGGCGGTGATAGTTGCAAGGACCTTCGAAAATCCGATTTCGTGGGCACAATGGCAGGATCTAAATCAGCCGCGCAGCTCCTTGCGTGCAACTTCGAGGTTTTCGGACGTGTTCAAGGTACTTCGATTAGCAATCAACCTGATATAACGTTACTGAATTTTCCTCTTCATTGCAGGTGTTTTCTTTCGCAAGGTAAGTACCTGTTACGTTACCTGACTAGCAAGATCGATGTAAATCTTTTGCTTTAGTATACGGCGCAGACTGCCAATACACTGGGCGTCAAAGGCTGGTGCATGAACACTAAGGAGGGAACGGTCAAGGGACAACTAGAGGCGCCTCTTCCGCAGCTGAACGAAATGTAAATGCCTGCAAATTTGTATATAGTGCTAAGAATTTATTCATTTCACCCCAATTTGCAGGAAACATTGGCTCCAGACCAAGGGCAGTCCCCAGTCTAGCATCACGAAGGTGGAATTTTCACCGACGAAGGAGATTGAGGCCTACACCTTTAGTAACTTTGAAATAAGGCGTTAAAATTACTCCACCGAAGGAACACCAGTCGAGGCTCAATATATTTATTAACAGTTCCTTATCTAGTTGAGTTGAGTCATAGATCCCAGAAAGCGTTAAGCTCTGGATGTGTAAATCCCTCCTATAAGACATATTTAAAACAATTATTTAAGCCATAACATCCCAAAACAAAAACAAATATATCGAATCGCCTATCGCAGAGTTGCATTCCGTAGTAGGAGCCCGCGGCCAGTGTTGTATACGCCGAAAAGTAATGTAACCCTCGGCTCGTCCCGCTCGCACACGCAACCCTGCGCCGCGCCACCGCCATAGGTGACGCATAAGTGCAAGCGAGACAACCGGCTGGTCGACATGCGTACTTTGGTCTGGCAGCCAGGGCACAGAAACGAGTACAGCTTCGATACGATTCGATACACGTCGTTTTGCCAAAAGCGTAGCAGGGCGCAATGAAAAAAATAAATGAGGAAAAAAATTCGTGAAGCGATAACCGTACAATTCCCCCAGCGCGAGTCACGCCATTGTGTAAGCAAATAGTTGGAAATTGTGCGAGCATTGTGCGAAACGGCCGAATTGTGCGTATACCAAATATACTACTTAATTTTTAAGCAATTTACAAATTCTTGCGTGCTGCCTTCTTGCCTGTCGGTGTGAATGTGGGCATGTGCATGTGCCTTTGTGTTAGTGAGTACTGGACAAGACTTTCGCGCTGAAAACGTTTTTCTTCTCCCTTTTCGTTGGAATCGGTTAAATACAATATATAAAACACACACAACTAAATTAACTATACTCTGGATTTAATAAAGACATGCGGAATACAAAAAATGAGATTGTGTAAATAACTGAAAATAGTGGATCACACAATTGCACGCTGGTCTCAGTGCAACTGTATGTGTGGTGTGGTGTTAGTGTATGTGTGTTAGTGCTGTAAAGGCGCGAGGTGCTGTTTGCTGCTGCTAATTGTGGTCGAAAAATTCAATAAATGGAATTACATAAAAACATGGAAAGCACCACGCATATTAATGAGGCCTGCGCGCCAATTTCGTGCCACCAGATGATGCAAAATCCATGAAAATTGTGTTTTTGCTTTCGAGAGCGCAGTGATGATTTCGTCAGTATGTAAGAAGTCTGTCCGCTTGTCCCATCTCTGTCTCCGCATATGTGTGTGTGTGTGTGTGTTCTATACAGTTTTTTTTATTGCGCATCATTGTGTGCAATAGCGCGCGTTCTGACCTCTCTCTCTCTCTCTCGCTCTTTCTTTCGCCTGCTGGCTCAGGCCAGAGCGCGGCTGTGTGAATGTTTTTGTGCGTGTATTTTGTACATAACACGCCGGAAAAGACACAACGAGATTTCTTTGGGAGGCGGGCGGCAGAGCGAGATAAAAAAAAATACACAAATATTAGCGGCTTTTTTTTATGATTTTTGGAAAGAGTTAAACTCAGATAACGAAGTAACCCTACGCCTATGTGTGTGTGTTTGAGAGAGCAGTTTGTAAAAAAAAAGTTCGCCTGTCGTTTTCACTCGAATCGCCGGTTTGCCTAACGTTTTACAAAAATTAAATTACATTTTGGTTTCGTTTACCTCTAAAGCGACCTGACCAGGATTAGACCGATAATCGCGACCCAAATGCGAGCGACCCAACGATGGCACCAGCGCTCACAGCCGAGCCATTAAGTTCCAAGGAGAAGCTCACTAGCACCGCCTCGCCCTCGGCCCGCAGCTCCTCCTCGGACGGCGGAGTAGCTGCCGGCGGCGGCACAGGAGGTGCAGGACCGGGCTCAGTGGCCAAGAAGCCATCGACGCCAACGCCGGCCACGGCCACCACGCGTGTTACCCGCTCCCGGGAAGCAGCGGCCGTTGCAGCCGCAGCAGCAGCGGCGGCGAGTGCTTCGGCATCCTCACCGGCAGCCGCAATCCCGCAGCAGCAGCAGCGTAGCCCGCAACCGAACAATAAACGAAAGTCCGGTGGCAATAGGGCCAGCAATGACCCAGCAATGGGTCTGAGCACCACCGCCCCGACTCCACACAGCCCTGCCAGAAGCTCCAGTGCAGGTATTGCCACGCCGGATGCCGTTGTGGCCTCCACCAGCGCCCCGCCAGCGGTGGAGGAGCACAACAATAATAGCAGCAGCAGCAGCAACACCACAAACACCAACAGTAGCTCGCCCAAGGACAACTCCACGGCCCAGCTGCTGGCGGATCTGACGAACAACTTTGAGGAGGCCATTTCCGCGGAGATTTGTCTGAGGAAAACGCTGCCGGAAGTGAGCCTGGGCAAGGAGCCACCAACAACGCCGGCAGCTGCCACGAGCTCCAGCTCCACCATCGAATCTGTTGGTGTCGACGGCCACGAGGCAGCAATTGCAGAGCCATCAATTCCAGCCGCGGAGGAGCTGTCCAAAATCGAAACAGACAACATTGAGGGTAAGTTTACTGTACAGCTTCGAATGATAAACAAATTCTTACCTTTTCTCGTGGCCTGCTTTTCCAGAGCGCCTCAGCCAGCTGGATGGCAATGCCATTGTCATGCCAGAGGAGCCGACTCCGGCTCCGCCTGAGCCAGAGCCAGAGCCACCAACGACGCCGAGCAGGCAGCAGCAGACGCCAGTCAATCAACCGCAGGACTCCCCGCGACTGCCAGCGACACCACAACAGCAACAGCAACAGCTGACGCCGCAGAGCACCGCAGGTTCGATAAATTTCCTCAAAGACGGGGCAGCTGGCGCTGTGCTGGAGGATCAGGACATCGAGGAGGTGCTCAAGGCGCTGAAGACATTCGACGGCGCCAATGTCAATCCAGATGCCATCTGCGATTTCTTCAACGAGGTATGGGAAGAGGCGGCGACGGCACCCGCTGCCCCCATGTCCACCACGGCGGCGCCTGTAATCAGCGTTCCCGAGCTGCCGGAAATCAAGCCTTGTTGCAGTAGCAGCAGCATCCTACCCAGCGACAGCAGCCTTTCCACTGTAGCGAACGCGTCTGTTAAGCAGGAACAGCGCCCGTGGCAGGAGAGCCATGCTGAGCTGGAGCAGCAGCAGCACGTGATCTCGCGCCGAATCGAGTTTCTGCTGCGCCGGTTGCGAAAGTTCCAGGCGCGGCACATGTGCCGCCACGCCAGCGGAGAGGTGGCCGGCATTATGGAATGGTCCGCTCGCAGTTCCCACAAGGCTCCCAATCCGGTCAGGAGTGCCACACTCACCGAACAGGAGGCCACTGTGCTGTCGATTGTCTCTGGTCGGCCGGACACGGCCTTCTGGGAGGAGCAGAAGAAACATCCACTGCCGGCCAGCCAAATGAGCAGTGTGATTCGGCATATTGGGACAGCGGCCCGGCATCAACAGATCTGTCTCACGGCCTCCGGTACCTCGGCCACCTTGGCTCCATCTTCCAGCTGGTACAACAGCGCCAACTCCACAGCATTGCCGGGAAAGCGTCCGCGTAAGAATCGTTTGGATTCGGGAGCTGGATCAGGAGCAACAGCAGCGAATCTATCGGCAACTGGGGGAGCAGCAGGCACGACGGGATCCATTACGGATCCGAATACGCCGCGGGCGGACGACATCGTGCCTGGCTACGATACCTATGTGACCAGCGAACTCACCCACGTGGCGGGATTGCTGCACACAGAGCTGCGAGAGGTCCAAAACGCCATCGATTCGGATGCCACTGAGTCCAGTTCCGGCGCCGAGTCCGCCGACGAGATGGTCACCTACAACAACACACAGCAGCTGTCGCTACCCATGTAAGTGCATTAAATCCAATCTTGATTTTATTTGTAGAGATGCCCGGAGGGATTTTCCGACAAAACTGCTTGCCTTTCGAATGATTTGTTTGGTTCTCCCAGCTTTGTAGCCGCCCTTTTCTGTCATATTTGTTAAATAGATTTGTGGTTGGTTCATCGGGAGGAACGTTTGTATGTTTTGGAGATTTATTTAAAATATTTTCATTCTTTTTCGATTTTTTGACAGAACTTTAAAGTAGGTTCTTTTTTAGTAGGTTGTATTTTTGGTGGACATGTTTAAATTACTTATTTTTGTTATTGCTTAATGGATTAATTAGATTTTGGTGAAGAAAAACTTGTTTTTAACATTTCTGTGAGCTCTGTGCCTAACTACGCATTTAATCTATTTTAATTGCTGTTTATGGCACCATTTTTCCGGGGATCTAATCAGCTTTTGTGGCACATTTTTTCTGGGTATTAATTTGTGATATAGAAAGTAAGAATACTCACCAAAATAGCAATTAACTTAAAGGTTTTACAGCAGTAGTGCTCACACGCATAAATTGACACGTTAGACTAACATTTTTTTGAGTAAGACTGTCCTGTCGACGCCATACGAACGCTTACACTGTTGGTGTGAGCAGAGCTCGGGCAGCGAAACTTGCAGATCACAGTTTTATAGCATCCAATCAGTTGTATATTTTCTGCCGGCATCATTCCAAAATTCAAATCTCTAATTATTCCTTTTATTCCGACTCATTTCAGATCGCGGCGCGCTGTTTGGCGCTACTCAAAAGATCGGGCCGCCATCGCTTTGCGATGGTCGTGGCTCTGCTCCCAGCTGTCCGACCTGGAGATGAAAATCCGCCAGTACAGTGACCTTTATATTGACTTATCCCAGTCCAAGGGAGAAGTCCAGCTTGAGGCGACCGCCAAGAGCAGCAGCAGTCAGTCACCGTTGACATCACCAGCGAATGGCATCAAGGAGGAGCCATCCGATTGGCTCTGCAGTCGGGCCAGGCCATTGGTGCTGTCCGAGTTTCGTAAGCGCAAGCTCTTCCAGACAACCAACATGCACACGATTTCGAAGAAGGCGGCGCGACCGAGCAACATCAAGTGCGGCTGCCAGTGGCCCCAGGTCCCCTGCACCCTGTGCACGGGTCGAGCTGATCCCACGGCGCCCCGGGAACTGGTCGAGACAATGATGCCGGCCAACAGGGTGGCCCTGATCGATGCTGGCTACCATCCGGTACTCAGTTTTGCCAGCGGTGAGTGGGAAATTGCATATAATTTGCATTTCTTCATTTGATACGTAAAGATTAATTAATTCATTAATTTGAAAATAGTTTTATGCAATAAATGAAGCATTTTCCAAAGAAAAAGGTTGAGCATTTGGTGATGTAATCATAGACAAACATGCTGAGTTTTGTTAAGATGAAAAGTGGCTCTTCTATTAATTCATTGATTTCCCTTCGTGCAGAAAACATTGTATTAATACGGACTGTACGTCTGGAGCAGTGTTAGCAATTTTCTTATCTCGCGAACACAGGAAAAACCTTTGCCACATACAATATAAGCTTCAAGATAAGTAACGCCTTACAGTGGTTTTTTCACTTGCATTTTGCGTGCTCGCTTCCAGGCTCTCTTGACATTTTGGTTAACTCTTTGGCCACTCTTTTGTCCGCATACAAGCGTCTGTCGACAACTGTATGTGTGCACACGTATTCTCAACCATTCTAGATTTGTACGCACACATACGCACTTGCTTGACTCCCATGAAAGCGCATAAATATTTCGAAATTCGTCGGCAGAAGAAAATTTGTTTTCATTTCAAAAACTGAAAAACTTTTATCCAAACCAATTTATTACGCATGCAAGCAAACAATCAGGCACAACGCCTACTAACACCTAACCCTAACAAGCACGTGCTTGTTGTCGCAAGGGTCACTTAAGTATACTGAACCGTAATTCCTAGGAAAAAACATGGCAATGGCGTTACTCATATAGAATATAGAAATCAGGTATAGAACAGTGTTAAGAACTGCCTTATCTCGCATGCATAGGAAAAACCTCCAACTCACACACAAGTGCGTCTAGAATAATATATTAATTCCGCGAATGCTTAACGTTGTTGTTAAGAAACCAAAGTACATTTAGCTTTTTGTAGAAACCGGATTGGTTGCATTTGAAATTTTAAAAAATTCATATAAATTTAGAAATGCTTGGTAAACCACCATTTAAGCAAGAAAAACCCAAACAATTTCTTCTTTCAGATATCAGCCAGTCTGCGCACTTGGAGGCCGTTGCCCGCCAGCCGGACTGGCAGTATCGTGTCATGCGCTGCCAGGCCAAGGCCATTGTCAAGGCCATGTGGAAGGCGGAGCGCGAAACGCTTGCCTCCGGCGGTGCCGGCGGACATGCGGGCAACCGCCGGTCGGGTGATGCGGTCAAGCGGCGCTATATACGCCGCAAGGAGCGCAACAATAACTCAAATAAGGAGGCGGGCAGTGGAGGAGGAGCAGCAGCAGCAGCGGCAGCAGCAGCATCATCAGGTGGCAGTGGCGTCGGGGGAGGGGATAGCGGAAACGGTACTGGTACTGCTACTACTTCTTCTTCTACTACGCCTACTACAACGCCACTTGTGGCCAACAGTAAATTATTGTAAACATGACAAAATTCGATAATTTATTAACATAAAAACAACAACAATCTTTTGCATCTCTTCTTTCTTTTTCTTTGCATCGAAAATCAACAAAAACCAAAAAAAAACACGAATATTCCAACCAATTCCAAACCACCAACCACCAACAACAACTACAACCACAACCACCACAACTACCAATTGCTTTATTTTGCCATTCCGTTTCTTGTCTCCGTCTCGTCCCGTTTCCGCATTCAATTTACGGATTTAATGCAGCAGCGGCGGCAACGGGCAGGAAGCAACCACAACAACAACAACACCCAACTGGAGTGAACAATTCCAGATCGCAGTGGCCCGACTCTCGCCAACGCCAACGACCACGCCACCACAGTCCCTTCTCAACCTCGATCTCGGCACACCACAGCGGCGCTAAGAAGACACGCAAATCCACCAACAACAACAATACCAGCAACAATAACAACAACAACAGCAGCAGCTGCAATTCCATACAGCAGCAGCAGCAGCATTCATCCGGCAGTAACATCATCAACGGCTATGGAGATCATTGGGGAACAGATCAGAGCAGCAGGAATCGTCGCAACTCCTCGCCCACCCACAGTCATCGAAACGAGAGGTAAGACTTGCTATAGATTTTGTTATAATTAAATGCTTACATTCATTTTATTTAGAACCTCTGAACGCCGCAATCGTCCCATCTACGACATTGACAACATCGTTATTCCCTACAGCATGGCCGCCCAGACGAGGGTAGAGATTCTCCCCTACAAGGAGATTCCAACGCCCAAGTGAGTACTTTCTGCCTGCCTTCCTAAGGCTGCGCTACAGCGTTTTGGGTTTCCTGTCAAGCGCAGTTTTTATTCTGCGTTATTGGGTTAACTTCAATAGAGTAAATATGCTATAATATTAAATTGTTACTGTTACTGTAGTGTAGGAACTTTTACAACATTGAAAGAGGGAATTATCTTAGGTTTATGTGCTGCCTCAATTACTATTCCAATCATGAACCCCTTTGTTTTTCCTCACATTTTCTAGGTGGCGCATTGTTGACAGCGATAGTGATAAGGTGAAGCAGTCGGCGGCTGAGTCAGCAGAGTCCAAACTCAGCAACGGCGGCGTTCCCGAAGTAGCGACGTCAGACGAGCTTCCCAAACCCCAAAATACCCCAACAACACAAGAACAGCAGCTGACACAGCTGCCGGAAGCGCTGCCGCCGAAAGTCAATGGGTTAAGGCAAAAGGAGGAGGCGGTCGTCAAGCACAATAACAATAATATTATTAACAATAACAATAATAATAATAATAAGAACGGACTGGTACTGGTTAATGGCGAGGCCAAGAAGGATGAAGCCAAGACAGACAAGCAGCACAAAGTGGACAAGAAGGAGGAGAAGGTGAAGAAGACCAAGCTTAATGGCAACATGGCTAAAATTTCAAAAACTGCCGGAAAGCTGGTCGATCCGGCTGCTACAGAGACAGAGCCACCACTGTCCAAGCGACCCAAGTTGGAAAAGGTTGCGAACGAGGCAGCACACAAGCCCAGGGCCAATGGTCAGGCGGTGCTGTTGCCAGCGCCAGCGCCAGTGCCCCCCGTGGAAGAGGAGTACATGGAAGAAGATCTCTCCGATGAGGCGTTCGCTGCGAGGCATCAGCGCGCTCTGCTTGATGAACGTCGCCGTTTCGAGACGTTCCTCAAATTTCCCTGGAGCACGCGATCACGCGCCAATCGCCGTGTAGATAGTCGCGCTGAATCAAGCGGTGCTAACACTCCGGATCCCGCTTCACCAGCTCCCCATCATGGCGGAGCTGGGCCAGACAACGAAAGCATCCCCTCGCCGCTAGCCCATCCGCTGGAGGGGCTCAGCGAAAGCGGCGAGCAGCTGCTAACGGGCGGACAGTCGCGCAAGGCGCGTCGCCGGACAACGTCCAGCAAGCTCAAGGATCAGGCGGATCGGCGCAGCACCACGCCCGATTTGCGGGAGGTAAGTCCAAGAGGAGTCCAGAGGTTTATTCTCTTTAATTCTAACGAAACCTCGTATTATTTTTGTGTGAACAGGCCTACGCGCTGATGCAACAACCGCCGTCCTTTGAACCTCTGCACTTTCCACTCTCCGAGGAGGACTACCAGCGCCTGCTGGCCGAGACGTACGCAGCGCCCCAGCCTATGCCGCAACCCACAAAGCGGGCCAAAAGCAAGTCCATATCGTCGAACTGCGATGGCAGCGGATTCTCAGGAGCCGGCGGTAGCAGCAGTAGTCGGCGAAGCAGTAAGTCCAAGACCAAGCTGAATGGCCTGCTTAATGGTCACCCAATGGCACCGGCGAAGGTAAATGGCAGAAGCGAAATGCTGCTAGATGGGGATGGTGGAATTTCCGAGCCGGAAGGGGAGGATGTGCTGCTAGAGGAGGAGGACGACGATTATCCGAAGCATCATCTAGCGCCGCTAGACGATGAACAGGAATCGACGCCAGATGCCGAGCTAAATCTGTACGATTCGGCGATTGATGCGTATCTGGGCGATCGGGAGGCGCTCGAGGAGGATATGGCCGAGGATCCCTTCGAGGACGATGACCCCAACGATCCGGAGTGGAAGAACCGGACCGATGGCCCTCGCAGCAGACGCATCTAAGCAACAAAGCCCAAAGGAGATAACTCGTTTTCGTTATTTAAGTCTTTTTTTAAAACGATTCGTCAATTTTTAGAACACAACAACACAAACTAACAACCGAACACAACAACACACACACAACAGAGCAACAATTTTAACTTGTTTTAAACGGATTTGTTTGCACTCACCACAACATTGCCCAACTCAAAGCAATCTTCTAAGTTATTTAGTTCTACGATCCGCGAAAGAGAAAAGCGAACACACAACACAGAAAAAGGAGAAAAAACAAACTAAGAATAACAACAAAAAAAAACTCGTGAAGTAATTAATGTAAATACAAGCTAAACACGTAGAGCTAAGCCAAGTTATCGATAAATGTAAACTTATTAATCGGGAACCGCTCGGATAGTTGTTGAGATTATCGAACGCCCTCACCACGACGCCTGGGATAGTGTGTGGTGTGTGGTGTGTGGTGGGGGTGTTCGGTTCGAGGCAGAAGGAAGAGAAACAAACCAATCCCACTTGGGCTTCAAGCCAAAGTGTGCTAAGAATAAACAAAATATTAAGCTAATCTATATAAATATAATGAAAACAACCATTTAAATATATATTATATATGCATACAAACATACATATAGAGCAGAGTTGGCTGAAGATTTGAAATGTATTCGCACCTGCACACACAAAGAGATAGGAGAACTAAAGCACACGATAAATGTAAATTGATCCAGCTTAACCCTTGGCCTCTCACATGTAACAATGTGCCCCCTCCTAATTCTAATATTTTTTAAAGTTTATCAACTGTATAGAGAGAAGAGGAGATAGTAAGAGGATGAAAAGCACGGAATGTCAAGGAAACAATTGATATGTATGTAAATGTACTTTAGTTGCTTAGGCGTTTTCATTTCTACCTTAAACGTTAGTGGCTAATTGTAGAAATTAAAAACATATATAAAAAACAAAACAACAAAAAAAAAAACAAACAAAACCTAGTGCGGCTATGCCCGTAGAAATGTTTATTCTTATTTCCGTTTTTTACTATCTACTGCGTATGTATGTATGTTTCACCGCAAAGCTAGAAACATAATTTCATTCGTTAATATTTAAAAAAAAAAGAAGAAAAAAAAAGAAATACAAACGAAATGTGAAGATTAACTAAGGAGCGCGAAATACAGAACTTTATATTGCACACATGCGGGTCCAATGATCGGAATGGATCTTGGAGGGAAACCATCAACAGATGGCGGACATTATGCCACATGTGTGCCGTGGTGACTTCATTCAGTTGGCCACTGAACTTGGAGCAGAAATGATGGTAAGATGGGACTTACGCCTAATGGAATTGTATTCCTTTGATTTCGGAATTTCTCCTGCAACAGCTCTCTTTGATTTTCCTGCTGACCTGGAGCTCTGCTCTCCTAGTCCCAGCTGTTACTGTGACACCTTACCCACCGGAAATGCCCTTAAAATCCCTGCAGGAGCTGGTCTTGATCAGAAAAACATTGGCCAAACAGTCTCGAAGGCTGAGGGGCCTGGAGATCAACCTACACCATGTCCTGAGCAAGGTTGTTTTCCTGGCCGACACTGACATCCATGCGCCTCGCAGGCTCTCCACCAAAGCTGATCCTTTGCTAGAGCTATCGGAGCGACTTAATCAATTAATGCAGCGACTGGAACAGGAGGCTAGCACCAAGGAGGTGCTTGAGAAGTTGCAAAACCAGATGGCCTCTATGAGGCACAATGAGTGCAAGCAAATTTCAGGAGGTTCCCCGAATGACACTATTCCCCTGAATGTACCACGAGTAAAGGAAACTCCAAAAGTTGGTAGGTCTTAGTTACAGGGATACAAACTCTAAGAAACTCACCTGCAAATCCTCATGTCCAGAGTTCTATCAGCCTGACAAATCGGATTGCTACGAATTGGAGGAGCGAGTGGATGGCGTCTATAGGTTTCTGGTACCCGAAAGGAATGAACTCCAGCGGGACTTCTATGAGCGGTACTGTGCATTCGCCACCGACGGACCCGCCTGGACGGTCATCCAGAACAGAGACGGCGTCTTCGATCCCGCGGAGAACTTCAATCGCAGCTGGGATGAGTATCGTGCGGGCTTCGGCAATTTGTCCAGGGATTTCTGGTTCGGCAACGAGTTCACTCACAAGATTCTTTATCGCGACGATCACGAGTTGCGTGTGGAGTTGGGCTATAACCGAGGCGAGGAGTTCCCGGATTGGGCGGAGTACTCCCTGTTCCGGCTGGACAGCGAGGGCTACAGCTATCAGCTAGCGGTGGACGGTGTGTTCCGGGGTTCACTGCCCGACGCCCTGGAGCCGCACATTCATCTGGACTTTAGCACCTACGATCGGAGGAGCGATGTCCAATCCGCCGGGAATTCGTCCTGTGCCGAGTATTATGGCGGCGGCTGGTGGCTCGATCGCTGCACCCAGTCCAACTTGAATGGCGAGCACGGTAACCAGAGAGCAGGTCCGGCCATACTCTGGTCATATTGGGGAGGTGGAACGGATACCCCGAAAACTTCACGCATGATGATACGACCCGTAAATATCGACTCTGGCGGCAATACGGAGAATAGTTACGAGGACTAATCCGGCGACAAACTTCGAAATTTAAATAGGAATCAGCCAATGTTGCTTGAACGTTACCGATAGTTGGCCCTACAAGTGAACGTTACCGATAGTTATCGCATTAAAATGAAGCTGCACCTTGGGGGGTTTCCTTCAATATTTAAATCTCTATTTAATTAGAATTTTATTAAATATTTTATACTTGGCTCTTTAAATTTGACGACTTACTAACTCCTTACGATACATATATCGAATAAGCATCGAAGTGCAATTTCATCTACATTCTGTTTGAGTGAGACACCACAAACAGATTTCGTTGAGGTCGAGCTATAGTCCTGTAATTAGCATATAAATTTTCTATTTATTTCTGACTTAATTTTAACAACTCAGATGAAAAATGTATGTAGTTTTTACTTTTAATATAGAATAGCCACCTGCTTAAACTAGAGCAAGCTGTTTTCAAAATTATTTAAGTTTCGCTTGATTTTTACGGCTATTTTAAAGTATTAAAATAAGAATATTTTATCAAAATCTTTAACATTTATTTGACAGTTTATTAAATAAACTACCAAGATAGATATGTTTGTATTTTCTAAATGTATCGATGTTACACACATCCCTATGTTGTTGTTCTTGACAATATAGCTATTTTCCTCTATATCTAGCTTTTTACAATTAAATTATGCGGGATAAATGGAAAAATAGCGGCAAGCTCGAATTATTGCTATTAACAATGCAATCTTGACATTAATTAAGATTTTTTAGAAAATCTTATCCCGAAACATTAGCCACTTTGCACCATTTTCACCCTACAATTAAAATAAAAACAACAAACAAAGTTTCTGTTCCAAAAGATGTGTTTCTATATGTAGGCACCTTTTTTACTTTTGTTTTTGTTTGGAATTGTGATTGTGTTGTATAAAAAAACATTTTTAGATAGTTAATCACTTTGCATATCTGTGGCTTGTGACTTTGTGGAACCCAACTTGAAACTACGCGCAAGTTAAAAACAGTGTGACCAGATTAGCCCTGAAAGACTGGATGTTTTAGGAGGATATTGGATTGTTCGAGATTATTTTAAGTGGGAGACCAAATATTATCTGGTCAGTTTAAAAGAAATCGTCAACAAAGGCGGTTGTTGAGAGAATTTCGTTGCGCGCTCTTGTAGTTGTTTTTCAACTTCACCGTTCGTACGCGCATCGCGTATTTTTTATCGATTCGCAAACGGCGAGAATCCTCGGCACAATTGTTCGTTTAAATAAAATAACTAGCTTATATTTAGTTAATATTTGCAAATGCAGTTTTACCTTACGAAGTTGTAAGGGCGCGTGGGTGTGAGTGTGCGAGTGAAGGATTACGGTTAAATACGCGCGACCTGGCATTGTAACTGTGTCCTGTGCGACAATGCGTGTGTGTGGGTGAGCGGTGAAGTGTTCAAAAAAGTTATTAACAAAATACGCGGGCAGCAAAAGGTGAGTTTAGAATTTGTATTAAGCTTACCAAAATTCAAGAGACAGTGAACTTGTAACAATCAATAGAGAAGCAACCCCCCAAAGCGTCTGTTTACACTGCCCGAAAAAACAAAACGGGATTCGTCAACCCCCGTTAACTTGAGTTACAAAACAAAGAAAAGTGTATTTCTATCGGGGATTCTATATATGTACATATGTACAAATATAGATATCTAATCGAATTAGGTCCCCCGCCACCTGCCGATATGTATTATCTATCTAGACGGATTCTGCACTCGATTCCGAGAGATTGCCAAAAAATGCAACAACAAAATTTGGAGCAGACAAATTGTTACAAAATTGCAACCACCAGAAGCAGCAAGGGAGAATGAGAAGGTGAAGCAGAAGGCGAGAGGAAGAAGGAAAAGAAGAACCACACAGGTGGCGGCATGGTACAGATAAGGGGGGGGCGACGTGTCTTTAATTTATGCAGCTCATCTTTATTTAGCTTTATATTTCTTTTTTTTCTGTATGAAGATGATGCCCATTCATTGAGAATCCAAGAATCGTTTCATCTCTCCTTTCCGAGGAGCGTGTGAAACCCGTTTGGTCTCATCTCAGCTTTGTTTTTGTGCTGTTATTCGTGTTTCTTTCTTCGCCATGCAATTCGCTTTTATTTGAGTTCTCTGTGTCTCCTGTTGTACTTGTTGGCGTTGTATAATTCAATTGAAATTGATTTTCTCATTGTGCGCTGTGCATCTTCTTTGTTGTTGTTGTGGTGTTTGTTTCACTTTTCTCTCGCCTCCCCCTTTTCGTTGCTTTTTCCGAACGAACATTTTTATAAATCTAACTATGTAGATTTTAGGTATTATTTGTCGTTTTTTGTTTTCTCCTATTGGATTTTCGCACGCCTGTTATTTTTACAACAGAGCCGAGCGCTAATTGAAAGCCATGGGTTTGAGCGTTGCTGCTGCCCGAACGAGCCCACTTGGCACCTTTTTTAATTAAATATTCAGATTTTGATGTTTGAACAATATTGGGTAATTCGAAAAGCAAATAAATCCAAACTAAATAAATTGCTTTAATTTCTGGAGCATAAATAAGCCTAACATTGTTATGGTACTTATTTTAATGTTATTTTTAATCATTTAACTACCTTTTTACGCATTCAGATAAATTTGTACATTGCCTATATGAAATCCTATTAAATTGTCAATTAAATTTGGCTTATAATACTAAGAACTATATTTAGATAAATTATACTAAATTATCATAAACTGAATATCCTCACAAAAACAATTGTTTTGTTTATTTAATAAGAGCCTCTTCTTATATTTTTGATAATTTTGTAACCCCTCCCCCTATATAATCATGCGTTTTTATTAAGAGAAGCCCCTTCCTTATGATTAAGTAATCATAAAACAAACATTTTCAAAAAATATTAAAAATAACAATTTTTCTTAATATATTTTGATATTAAAAGATTATGTAATCATGGTCCTAGACCTCCATGGAGGTCGCTGACCTCCTTCCTCCCCCTAGGTGATTATGGACAGTCCCTAACCGGAAAGTAAAGCTTGTTGTAATATCCACACGACTTACAAATATAAATATATAATTAATATCATTATTATGTTCCATTTCGTTAGAACCCTTTACTATATAAATAATTTTTAAATACTTTTGTGATCAGTCTTTAAAATAAAATATTAAAGTTTCTCTAAAATTCAAACATCCCTTTTCACAAAATCTTAAGATTGCTTTTGTAACAATCACGCATTTTTTAAAGCCACTAAACTGTCTTAATTTCTGTTCTATTTAATATATTTTTCTCAATGTAACGACTAAGTTAAGTTGCTTTTGAACTTGAATTGAAACTGACAGCTCTTGTTTCTTGCTTTGTTTACTTTCTGTCTCTCAACCCAGAGAGAACAGGTAACTAAATCTATGCCCCCTAAGTGAGTTTTTTATTTCTCTCGCGTGTCGAGGCGATTCAGCTATTCGCACTAGTCGGATAAAGATCAGAGTTAGCACGAACATAAGCACGGAATTCCTCAATTCCGGGCAATAGGTTCACATGCTGGTGACTCCTCTATTCGGTTTCGCTAATTTGCAATTTATAAACATTAGCTATGCTAATCGCATAAGCCAAAAACATACAAGCTCCGAAACTCCTATCATTCGGCTCATTTGCATGGGCATCCCATTTGGATGACAGGGAATAGCTAAAGCTGCAGCGGCCAGGAATTCTCCAATAATAATCATAACAATCGATCGATCATCAAATGTAATGGCCTTAAATCGCTCCTACCCGTCGATGGTCAAGTGGCCAATGGAGCTGAACATTTTTTCGTCGTCTGGCATAAGGAGGGACTTGGCCGGTTCATTGACTTTGTCCCGGGGATGATGGCGATGACGATGACGATGACGTTGACGGAACCGCAACAGTTACGGGCTCCAACAAAAGCGCCCTCCACACCAATAACAGCAACAAAAGCACTGCCACTTGCAGTCAACAGCTGGCCAACAAAAAGACCAACAACAAGCCACAAAAAAATTAAACTAACAAAAAAGAGGAGGATGGAAGGACTAGAAGGTGTTGTGCAACTTTGTAATACCCTTAAAGGGGTTTTATTTCTAGGTTTTTATTGAGTCTAGCTACCCAGATTTTATATATTCTTTACCTAATTGTATTCCGTATTTTACTATTCAAGGTTAACTGATTTAGTTCAATAGAAAAAGCTAAGATTTATCTTAGAGAATATATTTTAAATTCTAATATCATATAGCAAATTTATGCAGAAACTTAGGTTAATTTACTTTAAGAAGGCTACTAGTCTTAGACCTGTATCCCCTTAAAGCACTTTCACGGTGCTGCATTTCGTGCGGTTGAATTTTAGTAGTCGATCTGTCCTTTTGCTGTCGTTAGTATAGTAAGTCATGCCTGTTGTCAGATAGTGTCTTCGGTCCTAGGTCTTAGGTTCTTTGTTGACTTCAGAAATTTTATTTAGTTATTTTTAAGACTTTGCCTGCAGGTAAAAAGGGGAAAAACTTAAACTGCTTGCAGAACTTGCCACCAAACTGCTACGCTAGAATCAGAGTAGTTTTTACTGAAACTGTTAAACTTTAATAGATTTCCTATATTTTTACAAAGAGTAGGTAATATTACTTAGAACGTTTCTTCACCTGAAGACCTATTTCAACCCATTTTAGTCTTCATATTAAATTTTATCAAAGCTACATCGCACTGACTTGTTATTATATAATCCCGCTAAACAAACCTGTTTTTAAACTTGTTCCCATACGTTGTATCTGAATTGTTGATGCTGATTAAAAATGAATACACGTATTTAGAGTACTTTAAACATGGAAAATCATTGTACCCTTGGGGGAGGGTATAAGCCAAAACAATACCAAAGCGGTAGCTAAACGAAACGAAACAAGATTTCAATGCAGGAATTTCCATTACAAATGTTGCGGTTGTTAGCCTGGTTGGCTGATGGCTTTTGTCAACTGCCGTTGGGGCAATGTGATAGGTAGAGTGGGAATGGGATGTGTCCCGAGATTGCGGCCAAATCAGCACCAGAAAGGGGGAAGGAGGAGAAGGCCAAATGGAGGGAGCTCTCTCAACTGGCAATTTGACAAACGCTGCACGCACTTGGCCCCGGCAGGGAGACAGACTTTTCCACCGTTGCAACGGTTGCACGTTTAGGCCGAGTGCAAAACTCAAATGTCGCTTTGGCTTCGAGTGCTGCCAACAAGCAACTGGGATGCAATTGACCTGAAAACAAAGTGCGGGAAAGGCACTGGTAACTGCAGGCCGCTGAAACTCGTTCGAGTTGATTTGGCATCTTTGTATTCATCTTGTGGTTCAATGAGTCACTGTCCCACAGTCCCGCAGTCCGGTCCGGATTTTCGATGCCTGACATCGTTCTGCCTTTCTCTCGGCGCACTGCCCCTTCTTTTATTTCCGAATCTCTGCCCTCAATCGGGTTGGCCAACAGATGCCATTTGGCAGGCCTTAAATGCAAAAAGGTGAAAGACCAGGAGAGATGTGTGATAATGTTCCACGAGCTACCAAGAAATCGAGGGGAGAGGCAAGCAGATGTTCAGATCCATTCAAAATTAAACTTTTATAAGAGGGGTTATGCGAAGTTATCAATAAATAACGAATTAAAACTTTACAGACATCTGTCTAAAGTTGAATTCCCCAGGGAAAGAAAAGAACAAGTAGCTTTTTCAAATAAAAAAAATATATCTTTGGTTAAGAAATTGAATTTACATATAACAAGTAAGGAAAGCTAACTTCGGGTAAAGCAAATGTTTTTATATCCTGGCAGAATATGCCTATTAAGTTAGATAGATCCTGTATCAGCTATATGATATAGTTGTCCGATTTAACTGATATCTAAATTGTTCTGTTATAATCATATAAAGTTTTAAAGCTAAAAAACTACATCGTTGATCGTTCCTATGGGAGCTATATGATATAGTGGTCCGATTTCGGTTGTTCCGACAAAATATGCTGAAAAATAATCGGAAATACTGAGAGACTAGTTTGCATAGAAACCGAAGGACAGACGCACATGACTAGATCGACTCGGCTGGTGATGCTGATTTAGAATATTTTTACTTTATGGAGTAGCTGCGTTGCAAAAAAGAAAAAAAATATTATACCATCTGCAAGGGTATAAAATCAAGAGATCGTTTAATATATCTTATATTTTAGTCCAAGATAGGCTTATTCTTATTAAATAATGTTAAGGGAGAAAACATACTCAGGGACTTGTTCCTAAAAAGTCCTAAAAATTGTAAAAGGCATCCAGAATCCATAGGAATTTATATCTATATATTTTTTGCCCGATTAGCTTGCAGACTTTGGATCAGAACTGCAGATTGCAGTGTCTGCCGAGTTGGCGAAATTCGTGCCTGCCTGCTAATTCCTTCACTTGCACTTGCTCCGCTCATCTTGGCCATAATCATAATTATCATCAACGTCTTTGTTGGCCTCTTCGTCGCCATCGTCTCATTTGCGTGGGGGCTTAGGAACAAAAAGAAAAGGAAAACCAGATTTTTTCAAGGGCCTGTGCCAATTCTCGACTGCTCTCTTTCCGTCTCTGTTTTGTTCCCTGTTCTCTCTTTATTTTTTTTAGTTTTCTGCCGTCTTTTATGGCTGCTTTTACTTCGCAATCAATAAACAACGACCTTCCTCTTCCACTGCTCGCGAGCGAATGGGCTAAAAGTTACTTGGATTACTTGGAGGAGGAGCAAGTATGCTTCAGTGCTCCGTGGCCGGGCTCCTTTGTCTCGTCCCGTTTAGGAGAGCTTATTCGCCACTTGAAGCCGCCAGCCAGTCATCCAACCATCCCGTCAGCCACTCGAGATGCACTCGCCCCACCTGCCTGCCCACCAACGCCGCTCCTGCCACTTGATTTCCAGGCATTTTTCAAAGTTAATTGCTCGCTGGCAATCGGGTTGGGAACAAAAATGCAGAATTTGCCAGCTGAGGGTTAGTCCCTGCTGTAGGCAGAGTTAAAGACATTCTTGGCGTTTTGTTTTCAGAGGAACTATTACTACGTTTATGGTTATTCATTTCAAAATTCTTCAAATAAAATGCCATTCAGAGTTGGCCTTCAAATACTCCTTTTTATATTGTAACAAGTATGGCCTACGTTTGGAGGCTGTGTAGAAAGAATACTCTCAAGAGATAGATCCTAAAATATATTGTACAATCTTGTAATATTTCTCTACTTATGCAATTCTCTTGAATTGTGGCGAACATGGCGCTAATTTCTCTCAACAATCCTTTGATAAAAGTTAGCGCCTGAATTAAGTTCGCAGATTAATGCCGAGGTAAAGATTTCCACGTTGCGGCTGAAAAGAAACCAAAAATGGTTTACCAATGGCCAGCGACGTTCAAGAACTTTACAACAACCCAGTAAAAGTTATAAAAAATACTTTAAGGGCTAAATGGCCTGAAAGAGCAATATAATGGCAAAAAAAGTTTAATGAAACGGAATAGCTTATGATCGGAAGTATTAAAGATGCAAAAAGCAGAGAAAAAGAAACGAGGAAAACTTCCTCAAAGTTGTACAATTACGATTGGCATAATAATCATTAAATAATCAAAGGAACGTTAAAATATTGCAAGAGATGCAATAAAGTTTTACAAGCCAATTGGCATTAAGAGTTAAGTTGAAGTTTGAAAACTTCATAAAGTCCTGGAAATTAACGTAAAATATATAAAGGCATTAGTATTTCTGTAAGAATAGTTTCTTATAAGCAATTTTCAGTTTTAATACATTGAACAAAAGAATAACTTAATCTTGAGTATTAGAAATAGTTAAAGGAAGAAAAGTTAACAGCTTTGCTTATACGAATTTTAATGGAAAGTTAATAATAATCGAAAGTAATCAGCATTAGTTCTTGGATTCCGGATTGTGCAGCAAGAAACACAAAATAATTAATAAGTCCGGCTGTCATCACTTGACAAAAAAAGAAGGCAACAACCTTAACCAATTTCGCTTTTGACAAACAAGGCAACATGAGGAATCCCAGTTGATGCTTTCCCACCTCAGCAGCCAGTTGTAAAACAAAAGTAATTCCAGCTGCTTCCAAACCGAGAGTTGAGAGAATACATGAAGGGGGAAGAGTATTCTTGAACACCTCCGCATTCCAAGGCATCCCGTGGAGAGCGGTGGCCAAGGGAAATTCGTTGGGGGGAAGGTGGTGGTGGGGATACGATGGCTGGGGGTCTGGTGTTGACGGCGCCGACAAAGCAAATACAAACCCAAACCTGGCCAACAGAATGAAAACAAAGCCAGAAACAACGTAACCATACAGATATCAGCAAGGGGAAACTGCGGATGCTTTGGGTTTAAAGTAGCTATGTATATATTATACTGAAAAGCTAAGCTATATCTGTTTTCTGATAATATTTTATATTGACTAGAAATCAATAATGTTGTTGTTTAATGTGTTAGATAAATATGACTACTTTTAAGTCTGTTTTTTGTCATCTTAAAATTAACTCAATTGAAGTTAATGGTTTTCAATCGTTAGGTGCGTCAGCCTATTAAATCTGTTGTGAAAGGTTTGTCATTTTTTTAAATAGGAGTCTTTAAGTTGAAAGCTTTTTGTTTTTATTCAATTAATATGGGATCCTAAGTAGTAGGGGTGTTGTGGAAACTCTGACAAATCTATCAGGGATGTTATGAACATTTCTACAGCTTTGAAATCAAGTTTGTAACTATATTATCTATCAAATTATTTTGATTTTTATGATTTTAGATGATTATTTTATTAAATAAATATATTTTTTAAGCCAAATTAGTATATTATACAATTTAAAAATAAATATTAGGAAAATTCAGCTCTGAAGACTTAAGTCCTTCGTCCTTATAAAGACTTCAAACGGTATCAAAGTGGCAACACTGTCAGTGTGACCCCCTCTGTTGGGTGGCAGATGTGTGGAGGTGGCAAAGCGGCCCCCCTTTCATGCTGCGCTGCTGCAATTGCCGGCTGCTAACGAACCGAGGCGACCCGAGTGCCAGCCGAGCATGAGCCGAGGGACCGCCGACTTCCTCCGGGCTCCTCGAGCTCAGTTGCGTTTTGTCGCTGGCAGAGGGCGCGTCGCGAGCTCCTCCAGGCTGCTGCTTTTTCATTCTATCCTTTTTATACGCCGGCAAGGACAACGCGAGTGGAAAAATACAAAAAAAAAAAAAAAAAACCAGAACAAGAACAGAGTGAAGGCAGCAGGACAACTAGCCAGAGCAAATCGGAGTGAAAGGTCAACAATTGCTTTGTCTCTAATTACGAGTGTCCCATTCATGGCCAATAAAGGATTCAATCCGCTGTGCATTCATTTAAATTAAGGAGGAAAAAAAAGGTGGAAACTTTTCATTTCCTCGTTCTTTTACATTGTGTAAAACAAGGAAAAACTTTTAGCTCACCGCTTGGCGACTGATTCTGTGTGTGTGTGTGTTTGTGTGCGGCGGGCGCTGATTTATGTGTTTTGTCCTTGTTCCGCGCCAGGACGAAAGGACTTTTTGCCATCCCGTTTTGTGTGTAAGTTGGTAATGTAAGTTTATGTAATAGACATGTAAATTGCAGTTTATTTTTAGGTAGGACAATGAGTAATGGAAGGACATAGTTTTAAGTTGGGTTCCCTTTGGGGTTTCTTGCTATATAGAACCATCCTCCTGTGATTTGGGTTTTGTTAAGTTTAGAAAAGATCTAAAATCTATAAACATCAATTTAAGGACTACTTAAACACACAAAACTCTTGTCAGAGAAAGGAATCCATGCTTAAATATAAAGCTGTTTCAATGGGGAGCCACCTTTCATTCATCAGATTCATATAGACTAGTTTGCGGCTAGATAATGTTGGGAATTCTTCTAATTTATTTATTTTAGAAGCAGTACATATATTAAATAGTTTCTTTATTTGAGAAACAAATCTAAATCATAAAACTTAAATAGGAAAATATTTTCAATTTAGGAAACGCTTCGATAACCTAAAGATTTATTTTCAAAATCTTTGTGTTTGATCGTTTATTATTAGGCTCTTTCATATAATATTTAATCCAGGCACTAAATATGGCCCTTGGGTCTTGGGTTTCTTTATAGTTAATGCCACACGCCTTGGATCGTTCCCCTCCTTCCAATTCCGCTTGTCACTTAAGTCAGCCCTTTTGTATCGATTACTTCGATAAGTGTCTTTCCCTCGGTTTCGTGCCGGGCCACTAAAATTAGCCAGGTCGAACGACCCCCAGCCAAGACAACAGCCCGGGTAATGCTCCCAAGTTCGACTCCGGATCCGAATCGGACTCCGACTCCGTGCGGTTATTATTTATTTTCATTAGTTCATACTCAAATTTCCCCTTGCCGCTCGCTCGCGGATGGCGTGCTGTCAATTTTCCGGTGGCAGGTTTTGGGATACAGCGATGTCATGTCATCATGCAATCATATCGCTTTACCGCATAAGCCGACTCGCACAAAGTAATCATTCGATCCTCGTTTCCCAGCCCAGCCCAGGCCAGCCCCAACGGAGAGATCTCGATGGCACACACCGCATTATCCGACGGCTGTGCTAATGATGCGTGACAAAAGCGGCCAAGTGGCAGCGGAGGGAACGCGCCATGAATTGGCCAAAAGCGTATGGAACACGTATGTGTTGGATGTTCCGGCTGGCACCATTATTATTAAAGTTAGTCACAGATTGTCTCATTTGGCTTTGGTTTTGGCCACAGTCACACTTGGTTAGAAGCTCGTATTTTTCATTTATTTGCTAAATAGTGCAGAACCCGCCGCAGGGCTTGAATGGTCATCATTGGTCATCGAATTCGGTGTTTGTTTAGTCCATGATTTCTGACCCAATTGCTAATGAGCAGCCATGGAGTTTGTTTGGAAAACTGTAAATGAAAGGAAACAATTAATGCGTGAGTAAAGCATATTATTATTATCTTTCAGTAAATACCACTTTGAATTGGATTTAAATCAGAACTTAAAAGTTATTACACGGTTTTCTTTTTAAAGTAACCCCGTCATCATTAAAGTCACACCAATGCAACGTTTTTCCTATATTCACTATGTTTGAATAGAAATAATAGAACCCTTGTCAAGGGAATACCTCTACCGATACACACTTCTTGAATTTCCCCCAGTAATTTGAAGGAAATCCGCTTTGTTGGCCTCATTAACCGAGCCAAGCCCTCAATTAGTTTACACTTTAAAACCAACAGTGAGTCGGAGATTTTATTTCTGTGGCTAAACAAATAGAGACAATATGAGAGACCGGGACCTACTTCACACCACGTTGTATCTGTATCTGTATCTGGGATCTCGAGGAGCGAACGGTGTCAAACTGTTTGAGGCTCCACAACTCGCAACGACGTTCCCACAATGCCACGCGTATTATATGGCGGTTCTACACCATATTTACTTACGTTCATATACGGCAGCGATTGGTAACTGTAAACCTGTTACATATACCACAACTGAGTGAGTGTTTTCCCACCATTTAACTCCATGAAATTGAAACGGAAAATTTCATAATCAAAGCCATAAACGTTGCTATTGTTTCCAACGCTCCCGGCCCATCTCTTCTTTGTCTAAGCCCAGCGTGTAATAATGAAAAACAAAAACAAGAATTAATTTTCATTTCATTTTCCTCTGCGTACAAACAAAGCAGGAAAAAACAAAAAAATAAGGGGCAACACAAACAGCAGACTCTGCGGCGAAAAACCTCCATACAATGCAAAAAGTAAAGTCTCACGTTCCGGGGGAATACAAAAAAAAGAACGCACATTTTATGAGGCGACTTGTGCCCAGTGCTTTGTCAGCATTTATGGCATTTTATAGCTTTCGGCGTTAAGGTCTTAGCCCAAGCCATATCAATAAGTTAATATGGGGCCAGCGTACGCGTAGAATCTTAAATTGCTAGAAATGGTAGCTTAAAGATGGGAACAAGATACATTATTTGTTATGAGGTGTAATTAAAAATATAAACTGTATTAGCTTAGCAGCTGTTGGCACGAATAAGGTTATCTTTCTAAGGTCTCAAATAGCAGAATATTAACCTGACATATTTTGTGATACTAAATATCTTTAACCCCTTTCATAGTTACGCAAATTTCATTAGCTAGAAGTACACAAACTATTTGGTTATTAAATTATTCACACATACTAAACTAGCCTTTAATTATTCATAAATTATAATAGCACATAATAAATAATTACCATGCGTTTATGCTGACAACATTATACAGTTAGGCTCACCAAAAAAAATATATATTATTTGGGGTTGTAAAAGAATAAAAACGACTGCAGTTGACTGAAACAATTTTCACAGCCCGACCATGAATTCCATTAATTAGCGGCAAATCAATCGAAATCATCTAATTGGAAAAAATATACGGTACCCCATATACCATAGATAACTTGATTAGTGTTCAAGTGCATGGAACGGAAGTACTCTTGGTGGGCCACTTTTCCGCAATCAATAGCAGATATTAGCAAATGAGTTATGATTGCTTGATAACTGAAACCGCTAGAGTGAAAACCAATACGGTCGGTGTCGGTGGTTTGAGGAGGAAGCCAGCCACTTTCTCTAGACAATCGGTTAGTTCCAGTTCCTGAGGGAATTATGGAAAACCCAGATATGGTATTGGTGTACCGTACGCTCGCCAATATTTTATTTTTCTTTTTCTTTCAATGACATTTAATCAACGATGGCGCTACTCCCATCGCCACCTTCTCCTCCTTCTCAATCCCTTTATGGTCTGACTGGCCCGTGCATTTGGCCAAGTTTATGGGCTCCAGACTTTAATGTTGAGCTCGCTTTTGCTGTTGCTGTTATTATACCCTTCCAGGGGGTATTATTGTTGTGATCTATCGCATACAAAGTGGATACTAAAAGCATTTATTACTTAAAGTTAAATATTTATAGAATGGAATTATGAAACTTACTGTCTATAAAATGAGACCTTCTTAGGGGCTTTTATTATATTATTTAATACCATTTTCAATCATTTTTGACCGCCCGCCTTATATAATTAAGAGTAATCATCAAAGGAAAATATTAGAAGAATAAAATGGATGGTTTTAAATATATTTTTATATGAAATGATTACGTAATCATTGTTCTAGACCTCCCCCTAGGTAATTATTTCGTAATATATCTGCATCTAAGCTAATATAACTCCTTTCCTAACTAACTTCTATAACAAATTCTTTAGAAAATGCTTGCCTTTCATAGATCCTTAATGTGAAAAGGGTATTCCAAGCTTCGTATTCTTTTTGATTTTTATTTAGCCTGTCCATATGTCACGTTTGGCGTCGCTGCATAAGTGAGTAACTGTGAATTCACGCCGGGCTAGCTGGAAATTTCCTCTTGTCTAACGGCTCTCAGAGCCCGGGGTATTTCCCCGCCAGCTCGCTTCGTTGGTCTGCCATTGACATGGGGCTTACTGCAGTTCTTTTTTCCGAGGTTTTGTTTTGGCTCCATTTACTCAATTGCGGCTGTCGAGTGGGTGGCTGGGTGGTTGAGTCCCAGGAAAGGTGTGATGGGACGGAATTACTTTGTTCTCGACATTGTAAAAACACCAACTGAAAAGGCATAAATCTTGGGTTGAAAGCAAAGATTTATTTTTAATGAGGCTGCCAAAGGAAAGGTACTATTTCAGGTGGTAATGGAAAGAATTAGGAAAGGAACTTGAGTTGTACGACAAATATTGTGACACAAAATGTACTAAGAGGAGAATATTCCAACTTCCCTCTGGTTAATGTTAGTGCGCAATGGAAACACTTTAATTATTATAATGGCTATTATAAGTAGCTTTAGTCCCTGGATAATTGCATTTAAAGAGAAACTTGATAGTAAATAATTTTATGCAAAGTTGGTTTCTAATTTATACCCACTCGTGAGGCTTGAAAAGTAATTACAAAATATATGGGGTAAGAAAAAGTAGAGCAATCTTGATTATTATAATCAGTATTGTGGCACATCTTTGGCCAGATCTTGACAGCTTCCTCTGGTAATTGCCATACGCCCTCGCCCCCAAAGATTGCCATAATTCCTATGCCTGTTCTTGGCTGTTTTTTGTTGTTGTTGCTCCGCTGACTATGCTAATGGCCCCACCACTAGCATAACCCGGATGGGCCCAAGCTATTTGGTTTTTTGTGTCTGCTACGATTATACATGGTGGGCACATGCCAAACCCACACGCTCCACTGGCGGCTTAACCGCCGCATTACTCATGCTCATCTGCCCCGGAAAATTGCCATAACTGGTTCTTCCCGGGCCCTTTTCTCCCCTCTTTCAAAGGGGGGGCACTTTGGTGCAACGCTAGTTTCTTTAATTAAAAAGGCATGAACTCTTTGTCGAGTTCCGGGACCTTGCTAAACTCTCTGCCCCCGACAGAGTTCCCATTTTTTTCTTTCCTTTCGGATTGGCCAGTGGAAGGCACAGTAAACTCCAGCTGCCACTCCCAAAGTACAAAGTCAGAGTTGAAATTTCGGTGTGTTTTTTGTCGACCATTTTTTTCGTCGGTGGGGGGAAACTTTCGGTGTTTGCCGCTAAGAAAACAGTTTTTTAACCGTTTTTTAGTTGGCAGTTTGGCCAAGGGGCCGAGAAGTAGAGTAAAGGGTTTTCGTTTCGCCTTCAGCTGCAGCTGCAATTTCCGTGCCATTTATGCAAACTATTGTTCTGGCCCTTGTTGTTTTTTTGCCTTTACAACGCTCCCCAGTTTTTGAACTGAATTTACGTTCACACTTTTGCCTTCTGCCTTTCGTTTCTTTCGTTTTGGGCCGTCTTTTCGGCCGCCTTAGGCGACTGCAATGACTTTCAATTAACTTTTTGCCAGAAACTTTTAATTAAGGGAAATTACATTTCTTTGTTTTGCAATTTAAAGGTGTCGCAATGGCAATCGCAATGTAATTCTTATTTAAATACAATGCCGAACAATAAATTTGCTAAATTTGTTTCCCTCTTGCGATAGATGGAAAGTTCCAAAACTAAAATTGAATTGGAAAACTATTATGAAATTGAATAACAGCAATACAAAACTTCTGAATGAGACCACCCCCAAAAAAAAAGGAAACGGAAATGCAAACAACAAAAAGTATACAATTGAATCACTGGGAGTGGAGTGCTTTCAATAAAGTTTTCCATATACAAAACTAAAAATTTTGTGGGTACGAGACCACAAAGAAAAGCAACCGAACCAATCAATACATCAGAGCAACCAATTTGGAAAAAGTTGATAAAGAGTTCTGACTATAAAATACCTATTAGTATAATTTTATTTGATGTTTGCTTTGTATTAAAATAAATATATAAATAACTGATTAATGGCTATTAAAGCAAATAAGGTAAATATAGGTCTCAGATATTATCTGTGCTACTGCTAACTAATTTTGTGACAGAATTCAATATATATTTCCTATAAATAACTCAAATTTCAGTACAATCGGATGATAAACATTGGAGTTATTAGAGATCAAAGTTGCAACCTTATATCTCCATCTCGCTCGCCCTAGCAACTTGCCTCAAATTGCTATTCCAGTCTTGAACCCTGGTTTCGAACTAGGTTTCTCAAATTCTACATGCAAACCACACAGAATTTTGAGGTCAGTCAGCAAACGTGGCATAAAATCAACTTTAAATTTATTTATTGATATCACATTAATTAGATTGTATTTATATATTTAACTTCCTCACATAAATACGATTTATTTGTATAACTTTCAATCATTTACTTGCTAAATTAACCATTATTCCCATTGAAAGCGAAACGGTAGCAACGATTTCCATTTGCATTGAGCACATTCACATGGCGCTTCGTGTTGCAACTCCAAACGAAATTAAGCTTCCTCACAGGAGGCGTCAGGGGGCTAAAAGGCGTCTGGGGGCTAACAGGCACAAAGGAGCAAGGAAATCGGCAGAGCGACAGGCAAAGTCGGTGATGAAGGACCGAAGGGCGGAGCAGTTTGGAAAAGGATGGCGGAAAAACTGACTTTTTGAGTTGGGTTCTCTGATGTGTAGGGACTCACAAAAAAAAAAAAATAAAACAAAAAAAGCAGACAAACACGCACACCCACAATCAGCACAGGAAGCTATATAGGAGCCAACTGAGAAAGAGAAACAATTTGCAACCCAAACTTATATTGTGCGGAAGGAGAAAAGTGAATGCAAAAGGATAACATGTCAAAGGGAACCGAAGGATGCTACGTGTTGACTCCCAGATGACGGTTGTCATCTATTCAGGGCGTACAAAAAGGTTGACAGAGTGCAATTTGCAATGGAATCAAATTTGCCAGAAAACTCTTGCCAACATTCGTGATGACAGGCGGCACGAATCGCTTGGCCTATCTCAATCTATCTCCTTAAACTAAATACACAGGGGAAAATTGAGGGAAGTCATTTAGCAAGCTGAATTTACAATCTGTAAATCTGTATTTAGGAATATTAAATCAAAGGAGAACAAGTTAAATGTGGGAACATTCGTCGTACTTATTTATCTATTCCTCTGGCATTTTATATTTAAATTTAAATAAATATCACAGGCTAGGCTATTAAATTTTGTGCCTAAGGAAAGCAACCCTAATTTGAGTCTGTATTAATAATAATATATTTCAGTTAAGACTTAATGAATGACTTTGCAACATCCTGCTGGCTTGCTCCTCCTTTTTCCTTAGTTTCTATTTAAGATTTGTCCGCAAAATGCTTGAAAGGGGTCAAGGATAAGACGCCCACAGCATTTCCTTAGTTTTCCTTTTGCAGGAAGTTATCAGCTACATTGGTGGTCGGAAGGATGTGAAAATATTGGGCTAATTGAAATAATTGAAGCAAACTTTGCTGCATACTCTTCGAGAGAAGCAAAGTTGGCCAGTATCACAGATCTCTAAATGCCTTGTGGTCTCCCCTTCATATTTTTTTTCATCTTCTGCTCCACTTTGAGCATTTCCAGGGAGCTCAGTTCTCAGTTTTTCAGCACGTTCTGCACATTTCTCTGTGGAGCTAAGAAAAAAAAGAAAAGGAGAAATAAATGGGACTCTTGGGACAGAAGGGAAACGCTTAAATTACCATAGAAGCATGGGAAACGGGATAGCGCCAAGTGTTTTGCATTTTCCCGGCTTGTTCTGTTGTGTTCCGTTGGGTGACAGGTGCTGGCGAGCTGGTGGCTTGTGGCAACATCACTTAATGTCCGCTGATTAGCATACGAGCAAAGCAGTGTGCTCCGCTTGGTGCTGCTACCCCTTTTGGCTAATTGAAACATTTGAATCGAGCTGAGCGCCCGGCAGACCTTAAATGCCTTTTAAATCTTAATTAAATTTAATGCAGCAACATATGTACATATACGCTATCATATAGTGGGAGATGATGTTTTCTCTGCGTGTCGAACAGAAATAAAAAAAACCTAAATTATGGCAGAGGCAAAGCGAGGTGAATAAATCATGTGCAGCAGTGGAAAATGTTCATTTGTTTTTACTGGCCTGTTAACTTGGTTTTCTGTATTTTTTCTTTCTTGTGTTGTTTGCTTGCGCATATTCCACACATTTTTTGTTTTTGTTGTTGTGGACTATTAATTTATTTGTCCGCAAAGGCCAGATGTGGGGGGATTGGATGAAGCACCATCATTGGGGTAAAAGTTGATGCCAAACTATGCAATAATTTCATCATTGCAAAAAGTTCTGTGAACATGTGAAGAGTTTTTGATTGAGTTTTCAGTTGGCAGAGTTCGTTTAGTTTGTTTGGCTTCTGCAGTTCGTGCGGTTATTCCTGATGTGCTGACGTTGCTACAGATCTGAACTTTGGACATGTGAAGGGATAAGGAAATGGCGTTCTTTAAGCTCTCCTAGTAAACCTTTATGTTTTTTTGTGTTATTGTTTAAAGCACTGGCAAATTTCTTATCGAAAGGGAACAGAGTCCTGGCACCTTGCCTAGGACACTGCCTCTCTGTTCTTCCCGACAACACACAAATGTTTCGCCAGCATTTATGCATTCCTTACACCAGGCCCCGAGGCATTTGCCGTCTCTCTCTCGTCCCTGGCTATGGTTTAATTAAATTCTCCACAAAACTTCCTGTCCTCGTCCGCATGAAATATTCAAACACTCTTGCGGTAAGGACAGCCCAGACAGGATTAGTGCTGCAAAAATAGAATCAGAGGGGGGATTATGCAGGGGAATGGATGATGGGGAGCTGATCCGCTTTGTTAACTATGATTTTTTGGTTACACAAATTTAAGCAACTTGTTTAAAGCAAATTCATGGAGGTTTAAGACTTCATAATACTCCTAAGTTAAGATAGAAAAATGCTATAATAAATATATATTCTTATTTACAGATGTAGAACGCCATCCGAGCCAGGTCGAGGAAGCACAGCTGCGAGATCTGCCCTTGGAATCCCAGCCGGGGACTAACAATTGCTGTCAACTCTTCAGGATGTCGTTCAAGCTCTTCCGCCGCGGCTCAGCCCGCTGCATTGGCCTGCTGTCGGCATTTGTGACGATCCTGCTTTGCCTCTACTACATCTCCATTGGTCAGCCCAATCCGGTGCCCGTTTCCGAGACTGGTGTTCCCACGGCAGCGTTCCGGGGATCGCCTCTCAATGGCCTCACCGGTTTCAGTGTAGGCGGAGGAGGCTCCTCGTCGATTATGCACCAACAGCAGCTACAGAAACTGCATGCGGCCGCCGTCTCCAACCAAAAGAGAGCCTTGGAAGCGAAGATGGAGCAGGCGGCAGCTATAACCATGGAGTCGCCAACCGAGGAGCAGTTCACCAACAGCCAGTGGGGCGATAAGTGCTATGAGCTGATCGAAAGTAACACGAACATAACGGCCAATCAGGAGCACAGCAAGTTTGATTTTCAGGTAGGAACCATTACGAATGCCTTGGCAAGTTGTAAGTTCCCTAATTTTTATCTTCCTTTCCAGCCGGAGTGGATGCGCTCCAAGGAGTACTGGGATCGTGGCTTTGAGGAGCGTTTTGATGCGCAGAAGAAGGACAAGCAGCGGCCTCCGCTGAAGATAATCGTGGTGCCGCACTCCCACAATGATCCCGGCTGGCTGAAGACCTTTACCAACTACTTCCAGTCGGACTCACGTCAGATCCTCAATCTGTTGGTGACCAAGATGCAGGAGTACAAGGACATGACGTTCATCTGGTCGGAGATCAGTTTCCTGCAGCTGTGGTGGGACCAAGCACATCCCACCAAGCAGCGAGCTCTCAAGCGGCTTATCGACTCGGGTCGCATTGAGATCACCACCGGCGGCTGGGTGATGACTGATGAGGCAAATGTCCATGTGTATCCCATGCTGGATCAGTTGATCGAGGGCCATCAGTGGCTGAAGAATAACCTCAATGTTACCCCAAAGGTGGGCTGGTCTATTGACCCCTTTGGACATGGCAGCACGGTGCCGTACCTGCTCTCTGGGGCGAACTTCGAGGGAGCCATCATCCAGAGGATACACTACGCTTGGAAACAGTGGTTCGCCCGCCAGCAGTCGGGTGACTTTATCTGGAAACCCTACTGGCGGAGTAGAGGTGGAAAATCTGCGGAAACCGGCAGCCTGCTCACTCACAACATGCCATTCGACATCTATTCGATCAAGGGATCGTGCGGACCGCATCCGTTTATCTGCCTGAACTTTGACTTCCGCAAGATACCCGGCGAGTACACCGAGTACTCCGTGAAGGCACAGTTCATAACGGACGACAATCTGGAGGCGAAGGCACAGCTCCTGTTGGAGCAATACGCCCGGACTGCATCGCTATTTCCGCACAACGTGGCCCTCATACCGGTGGGCGATGATTTCCGGTACAACAAGGAGCGCGAGGTGGACCAGCAGTATCAGAACTACAAGAAGCTAATCGATCACATCATGGCCAACCGGCGGCTCTACAATGCAGACATTCGCTTTGGCACGCCGAGCGATTACTTTGAGGCGATCAAGGAGCGCATGAAGGAGCATAGTCCGGGGTTCCCGAGCTTCAAGGGCGACTTCTTTGTTTACTCGGACATTTTCTCGGAGGGACGGCCGGCCTATTGGTCGGGCTACTTCACCACACGTCCCTTTTACAAGCTCTTGAGCTCCGAGCTGGAGCACAACCTGCGCTCCGCCGAGATTGTCTTTACGTTGGCCTACAACACCGCTCGGCAGACGAAGCGAGAGAATGCTATCAAGATCTACGAGAAGAATTACGAGCTGATTATCAATGCCAGGCGTAATTTGGGACTCTTCCAGCACCACGATGCTATTACGGGCACCTCCAAGGCTGCGGTGATGCGGGACTATGCCATGCGGCTGTTCGAGAGCAGCCAGAACATGGTCAAAATGCAGGAATCCTGTCTGGAGCTGTTGCTGCAGAAGGGCCAGCCGCGCCATCATGGCTTCCTGCTGAGCGAATTCGAGCGCGATAACTTCAACAAGCTGCCGCGCAAGATGCCCATCCAGATGGTCAACGGGGATGAGGCCACGCCCAAGTCTTCGACGGGAACAGGTGAAGCAGGTGGAGCAGCCTCTGCCGGTTCCGTGGGTAGCTTTGTGCTCTACAATTCCCTTGCCCAGAAGCGTATCGAGGTCGTCACGTTGCGAGTGCAGCATCCCAATGTCAAGATCCTCAACGAGAAGGGCGTGGAGCTAAGTCACATCCAGATCAATCCGGTGTGGAACATCACGGAGAGCTACGAGCAGGAGGTGGGCACTTCCGTCTCCGGAACCATGGGACGCATTCGGACCTCGACCCGCCAATTTGAGGTGATGTTCGTGGCCGAGCTGGATCCGCTGTCACTCACCACGTATCGCGTCCAGGTGGATGAGGTGAACTACAAGCGGAACATAGCGACCATCTACTGTGATCAGTGCACGGAACCGGCAGCGGCAGCGGGAGCAGGCGGCTCCAGTCCGCCGGAAGAAATTGAAACCCCTTCAGGTACTGTTTTCGAGGCGCGTGGCAAGCCGGCGGGTGACATCCAACTGGAGAATCCGCACATGCGTCTGCTGTTCGACGAGAAGAGCGGCTTCCTCAAGACCATCACGAGGAAGAACCAGAAGAAGGAGCTCCTCAAGCCCATGCAGTGTAACATCAAGTTCGCCGCCTATCGCAGCGCCCAGTTCCACTCCGGTGCGTATCTGTTCAAGACGGATCCCGAGCAGAGCGAGGCTGAGAAGGAGGTGCTCGAGGGTTATACGGACGTGCGTATCATCATTACCTCGGGTCCCATTGCCAGCGATGTTACCGTCATTTACGGTCCCTTCCTGGCCCACACGGTGCGCATCTTTAACACGCGAAGCCACCTGGATGCGGCCATATATGTGGAGAATGACATTGACTTTGAGCCGCCGCCAAAGAACCGGGAGACGGAGCTGTTCATGCGACTCATTACCAACATAGATAATATTGCTCAAGCGCCAATGCAGCGCGATCCGCTCAAGGAGCCGGCGGAGACGGGACCCATTCCCGAGCTGCCCATCTTCTACAGCGATCAGAATGGTTTCCAGTATCATGAGTAAGTAGATTATTTTCGTGAAGGAATTAGAATCCATGCTAAGCTTCCCTTCCCTCCCTTTAGACGCATCAAAGTGCCCGCCATTGGCATCGAGGGCAACTACTTCCCCATCACATCGGGCGCTTTTATTCAGGATACGCGTCTTCGTTTAACCCTGCTGACCACTCACGCCCAGGGCGCCGCCAGCTACGAGCCCGGCCAGCTGGAGGTAATGCTGGACCGACGAACGCTCTACGACGACTATCGTGGCATGGGCGAGGGCGTCGTCGATAGCCGTCTGACGCGGCACAAGTTCTGGCTGCTGGTGGAGGACCTACCTGGCGGCCAGCAACCGATTCAACCGCCCAGCTACAAGGTGCTTAGCCAGCAGGCCCAGCATTTGGCCAACGCTCTACGCTACCCGCCCAGTCTTTACTTTTTGAGTAACCAAGAGCAGCCGGAACTGGCAGCGGCACTGCTACCTTTGGTCCGGCTACTGCCGAAGGGAGCGCTGCCCTGTGACGTGCACCTGACCACCCTGCGTACCCTCTCCGATCCGGAGTTGCAACTGTTTCCGTCCGCCTCGGCATTGCTGGTGCTGCACCGCCAGGGTTTCGATTGCAGCGTGAGCGCTGGCAGGGAATTGGGCATGCAGGCCGTTTGTCCGCTGTCCAGCAAGGGATTGGGCAACGTGCAGCTGGGTCGGCTGAGCCTACACACCATCGAGGCCACCAGTTTGACGGGGATGGGGCAGAAGCCCTCCAAGGATGGCCCCAACATACGCTCCCTGGCCGAGGTTACTCTCGAGCCGATGGAGCTGCGCACCTTCAATCTCACATTCCGGGCGGCGGCGGAGGTGTGAGGCGGCATATAAATACGAGCCCCGACCACTATTAATTCGTACGGCAAGCATTTTACCCGTATGCAATGTTTAACAGACGATATTTGCAATACCTATTTAGATAACACACACGAACTTATTTTTCTCCGAAAGCTCATTTTATTCTCTTAACTTTAGAAAAATAAATTGTTGTTGTACTTCAACAAGAACAACAATAACATTAATTTTATTGAATGCTTAGCTTAACTGATACGAAAAGCTTGACCACTATTAATTCGTACGGTGCGTTAGGTTAGCTTAAAATTGAAAGAAGAGCAAAACAAAAGCAAAAAGTACAGCATAATCACCATCTAGTCATAATCTAGAAACAGTTATAGAATGCAGAATGTAAGAAATTGTTTTGGATTGCTTCACATTCAAAGTTTAGGAACGATGGCACGTGGTAAGCCGATTTGCAATGAAATAAGATGTTTAATTATTGATTATTATAAATCTGGGAGCACTATTGGTGAAATAGCCAAGCAATTAAAGCTGGCTAAATCATCCGTTCAAGGAATTATAGCAAAATTTAAGAAAAATGGCAATATTGAAAATAATGTCGCAAATAGAGGCCGAACATCAGAAATAACAGCTCGTGACAAAAGAGCCCTGGCCACAATTGTGAAGG